>JAAQPG010000046.1:0-90475 GCA_013186905.1 Fusarium udum
TTATTTACCTAACTATATGCCTGGGTAATTAGGTATTAAGTTATTATTAGGTACTTATAGGTATTTTAAACCCTGACTTATATAAGCCTCTTGCATCGTAAGTCATATTTGGACACTCAAAGTATTTGTTTGCTACAATCATGACAAACCTAATCACCTACGCCCGCGAATTTCTCGTCTCAATCGGTCTTTTGAGACCATCATCAGGCACGCCAATTACAAGCTTATTCAGTACCCTTCCAGGCCACCACCGCATCCTCCTTGGCGGGCTCGACGAGGCTGGAAAGTCAACTCTCTTGCGCTCTCACCTGGTTACCAATGAAAAAGATATATCTGTCATCGTAGGCGTGATTTCCCATCAGGTTGAAGTTTATAGATGCGGGAATGTTACTTTCCAAACCATTGATCTCGGTGGTGGCAGGCCCGAGCCATACTGGAGAATGGAGAGATCGTTCATGAAGCACTGCGATGCACTTGTATGGGTCGACGACTCGGCTGATCACGACCGCCTCATAGAAGCGAGAGAAGAACTTTTCCAAGCTATACGCCACCAAGACGGATTGCGCAATGGCATCCCCGTGTTGATTCTAGCAAACAAGCAAGATAAGAGTGTATGTGGCTTGACCTTGTAACTGAACTTTATGCTGACATGTTCCACAGAACGCTCGTACAGCAGAGCAGATAAAAGGATTCTATGTTGACGATTCTTCGTCCCCATTAGTAAATGCGCCACATGTAAGTGACTCCAAGGACTGGTGCCGCATGGACTAAGTATACCACAGGCGGTGTTTGGATCGAGTACTAAGACTGGTCAAGGGTTGTTCGAGGCTTTTGAATGGCTGAGTCGCACTATTGAGAGCAGGATGAAGTATGACACTGGCATCAATGAAAAGGTTCCGATATATGACAAAGAGGAGGAAGCGACTAGAATCATTATGGAAGAACTACAGTCAAGTCACAAGGAGGGGATCAGCGAGAAAAGAGGGTAGGCTATCTGATGGTACTATACTTCTATAGTTTAACGCGATATTCTACAGTCCGGTCTTCTTCAAGTCTATAACGCTCAGGCTAACTTGGTTGGTGCTGCTAGGAGGCAACCACCCGCCTCCAATAATAGCCAAGAAGTTATCGTCCTCCTTGAACAGCATAAGCCCACGAGTATACGCATTAGGCTGAGGAGTAGCAAACTCGACCCAAGAGTTCTCAGCACCGAGGTTCTTGTTGACAAAGATCTGAGACTGGCTTCCAGCACTGACGATGATACTTCCGTTGGCTCCTCCGATTGAACTCCAGACAACAGTAGGAGAGCTGACGGGGCGGGTGCCCTTGTTACTAACTAGAGCATACTCCTTGGCTGCGAGGATGTTGAGGGGGTTGGAGGTAAGACGATAGAAGATTCTGCAGCCTTGGGTACCGCAGGTCTCATAGACAAAGATGTACTGGCCGTTGGGAAGGAGAGTGATTCCTGGCATACCGGGACGGGCGTTGTAGTTGCTATCAGCAACATCGTTGACGAGGGAAGACCAGCTGACGAGATCAGTGGTGGTTTGGTGAGAGAGCTTCTGGCCATGTTTGGGATCACGCTGATCGGCGTAGTAGCAAACGAGCTTGTCCTGATAGACCCTGGTTTTAAGTTAGTACTGATTTTTGTGAGGAGTTGAGGAAGGGGTCTTACATCATGTGAGGCTCCCAGACTGGTGTCAAGCCGTTATTGGGACGGGCTTCGCCGCCCGACGCAATGCTGCTAGCAAACTTCCAAGTCTTTCCACCATCAGTGCTAGCATAGACATCAATTTTGGTCTTGCTCAGATCAGTAGGAATGCTATTTCCTGTGCAAAGGATGGTTCCCTTAGGATATTTTCCAATTGCTCTTGGAAGCTCATAAAGGTCTGGCTGGTATCTTAATCCCCAGTTGTTAACTGTATCCTGGACCTTTCCGATCTGAGTCCACTTTACACCACCATCTGTAGAACGGTAGATGGGGAAGTAGACCAGCGGGGGCTCCGGGGAGTAGTTCTCCCAGGTTGCCAGCAAAGAGCCGTCAGAGAGCTGGATGGAGCGAGCGTAGAGAACGCGAGGGTCGGTCCAACCAGCGTTGGAAGGAGGAGAGAAGATGACATTGTTGGAGAATGTTGAAGTAGGAACAGCACGCTTGGCGGGTGTAGGAGGCTCTTGGTTTGCAGTAGGAGCTGCGAGGACTGCAGAGAGACTCAAGAGTCCTCCCCAGAGGAGAGATTGGAAGCGCATGATTGCTGTGAGGTGCAGGCGAGTATGCTACTGTCTCTCCTCTCGTTCCTAGCGATCCTCAGCACTTCTTATAGCAATTCACATATTCACATTCCTGCCTCGGCCGCTCCCTCAGCTCGTCACCCATAGTCTTGGCGATCAAGTTCGGGATATCTACCGACCATGCAGGCCACGATGTCACGAAGTTTCTCTCCAGCGGTGGCATCTCAATGGCGCGGTAAATCTTGCATGGTGTCATGACCTCCTTCTCTGGGATAATGAGCCGTTGATCCCCCTGCTCGTCGCGGT
Organism: Fusarium udum; assembly: GCA_013186905.1. Taxonomy (NCBI): domain Eukaryota; kingdom Fungi; phylum Ascomycota; class Sordariomycetes; order Hypocreales; family Nectriaceae; genus Fusarium; species Fusarium udum. The sequence goes on from JAAQPG010000046.1 coordinate 2,536, forward strand.
TTGTGGGGTCCCCGCGTGAACATGTTTTTGTGCGGGGAACAAGTTGACGCGCTTTTGCTTGATTGGGTCGACGGAGAGGGTAGCTCCGAAAATGGCTTAGACCTTGGTTTGGAAGAGAGAAATACGGACTTTTGGGGGTGATCTTTTGCCTGTTTGTGACGTAGCTTCAGGTATATCAAGTTTGCGGAATGATACCGTGGAAATAATGAGGTTTTCCCATTGGGTTGGCCCCTGGCAGTCTTAATTGTAAGCTTAAAACTTGATGCGCTCCAATGGTGAGGTTCTTGATCCATTTGAACCGTACTCAAATTTAGACACCAAACGCGATATTGAGAAAATGCACTTCAGCATAGTGGCAGCGTAGGACAAAAGACAAAATATGCTTCTTGATAAGCTGGAGTATTTATTGCATTTGGCCATTATACGCAAGGTCTGCCAGAGAGATTTCTTGCTGTACGTAAATGTTGTTGGAATGAAAAGGCTTACCCGGCAGCACGGAGATATAATAATTCGAAAAGCAAGCGATATGCCACATACTCAATCACAACACAGGGCTCACTGGAAAGAAGCCTCATCTTGCCTTCAGAGAGTTTATAATTGCCAGATGGCAAAAATGCAAAAAGAAGCGGATAACAGTGGGATTAAACCCCCTATTTTGGACGAACAGGGAATCGAACCCTGGACCACTCCCAGATTATTCAGATGAATTATGCTAAGGGAGTATTATACCACTAAACCATTCGCCCGCAGCGACTTGTGATTGGTTGGTCTCTTGTGATTGTGCATTATATTACTGGTTCGGACTTTGAGCATTTCGATTCCAATGCACCGCGTAACCATCAGCCTCAAATGGTGCATGAGTAATTTGCAATCCACAATCATTTGTCTTCTGCTACCTACAGTCACGCAGTCTGTATTAGTAGCCTCTCAAATCTCATCGCCTGGTATTCTCCATTATAGAAAATGTTTTATAAAGATCCAACAGGGCTGCGATGTCTCAGTGTTGCCTAGCATGCATCAAGTCTACCTAAACGGATAGGTAAATCCGTCAAGCTACTTCAGCAAAGTCGATTCAACCAACAGCAGAATCACGATGGAGGACTAAGTCCTGGCTCAGACCCGAGCCCGGGTAACATGCAAGTCGACATCCGTGTCCGTGAGCAAGCCATCCTTCATGCAGGTCGCTGATGAGGCCAATAGGCACAGATCATTCCCCAGTTACCCACTTGCCGTCCATGTTTAGCTCATGCAGGCGCCTTGAGAGGTAGACTTCTCCCATCTTGCTGAAGATATCATTCACGGTGCTGTTGGGTCAGCATAGCTTCTTCTATCTCGGGGAAATTATAAGCGCAGAATTGCGTGTCAAATGCTTCTGTGTCAACGAATACAGAGCATGTAGCTTGCGTAAACTGGAGTAGCAGTGACATCGGTGGAAGCTGGCAGGCCGTACCGATTTTGTGGAATAAGGATGCTTCAGTGTGTACTCGTCAACCTCTTGATAATCCCCCTATTCAGTCTCAGTCGCGGAGGATCCGAAGATCGGCACCAATTGAGCCCCTGAGTGAGTAGCTATATTGCTCTCAATAACTACAGTTAACTATTTGTCAAGGAGACAGATTACGATAATAATTGCGTCTTGCCAGAGTAGCACAAGTTTGCGAAATCACGAGAGTTAGTACGGGCCTGGTCGCCATGGTCTCACGCGCGAAACGTGTCGGCCACGTGGAAATTGGAACTAACAAGTAGCTCTGTCAGGGGTTCATGAGTCAGTGCCAATGAGTAGTCTTGTGAAGGTCCTAGCAACTGCCGATTTGTGACTTGTTTAGCTTGCATAATCAATGCAGATTATGAGTTGGTGGCGGCGTCACGGTTTCGTGTTCGCTGCCGTCTCATTGGTGGTGTTTGTGCTAGGCTATGGAATACGCGGTTGGCATCTACCCGGGACTCAAAATTCATGCGATCAAAGAGATAACAGCCTGAGCCGCATTATGCATGGGTTCACAGTAATCATGCCTGATAAGATAGACTGTCGGTACTCGGGAATTTTAGGAGCCGCAATTGCGCCCTTGATGAGATAACAAGATAGACTGTAACTATCGCGACATCCTGAAATGGTAAATGCCATCCCAAAAGCCAAACGGAAACCGTCACGGACTTTCGGGTTCCCACGTGGATGAATTCTCCTGAACAAGATTACTAGGGTATTTTCAGCCCTGAGCACAGACAAGCGGAACCTAAACCCACTGCATCTCATCTCCCGCCCACTGATCATTTGTGATAGTGACATTGTAGCGCAAAATGGTGTATCGGGGTTGAGGCCGTTGTCCCGCCGTTCTACACTATTGAAGCGGATATCTGGGGCATCCGCAGAGGATCGACATGCATTTGATTCAGAGGAAGAAAGATCGTGAGCTCTAGTGCGAGCAAAAGTGCAAAATGACCCGGACTGTTGGTTTCTGGAACTAGTCCAAGGATCCATTGTCTGTGGACATTTTTGCTGATGAAGCTCATAAGAATAAGCGAGACGAAATACAGAAGGGGAACGATCGGCGATGATGCGTTTAGATGAAACGAATAATGCAACCACCACGTTAAAAAGCCCAAGTCAAGGGTCTTTCTAGAAACAGTCGATTTCTTCGGCATCAACAAGCTTTGTTCCAATTCATGCGTGCATCATGGAGAATCGGTCGAAGGGAGATCTCGGAATTCCCGCGAGCCATTCTCCCAGATTGACGAATCACCTCGATCCCCGTTGGCTCTTCAACCCAAGTGGAACCACTTTTTGGCGCCATGGAATCGTAATTTGCGTTATCTCGTTTAGCGCCCCCTTGAGCCTCAAAATCAAATGGTTCACTGAGTCGTTGGGTGAGGGGAGCGCCTCATCTCACAGCCGAGTCGGTTGGCGCCACAGTAGATCTGGTCCGTTGATGTTCGGATCATGTCCATGTCCATATTTCCATTGGGAATGGGGCTTGATCATGTCACACAGCGGAACCGCAGGCGCAATTTGCTTCAAGGTCAGCGTCAGCCAGCCCAAGTGGGTGAGCGGAGCCGGCGGTGTCGCTTCAATGTTGCATGTCGATCATCGGTGAAGATCACCAACAACAAACAATCCAATTCTTCAAGTGACAAGGGCGTTTCAGCTTGCAAGAAAAAAAACAACACAGCAAAAGAGCAAGGCCGAATTGCCGGGTGGTTTTGTCCCATATTTAACCCGACTGTAAGGGTAACCTTTCCCGTGTCTCGAGAATTTTCCTAGATTGATGGAGCTGTTTTAGGCTGCAAAAAATGCATGATTGGTGGAAAAGATGCTCCCAAGACTCTAGACAGATGATGCTAGACTGGACTTGTCCTAGAAGCAAACCTTGTTCCTTCGGTGAAAGGGGTCATGGCCACAAATGTTGGTCCACGTCCATGAAGAATCGAAGCTCAAGCAAGCGGCTTATGCCTTGCAGTAAACAAAACAATAACATGCGAGGCTGGGCTGTTTTGAGCTGAGTTATCAGGGCACACCGGAGAGGAGGAGTGCTTGGCGTGGTGGTCACTGCTCCACGGACTAAAGGAAACGCCCAGCCTCTGCTGCAAGATGCAGCATGCTATGCTAGCAACATCGTATGCACGTGGATTAATCAACAGTCTAATCTCCATCTAGATCTAGTCAGTCGCGTGGTCGGACGGCTCGCCATGTGGTTCTCCGCTTCCCACGAGGAAAAGACTCTGCACCCGCTCGCTCAAAGAGGAATCGTTCGGCCGCCGCACGAGTAATGTAGGTCCCCTTTCCAATCCTTTATCATCTCCGGCTCCGCCATCGCATCGCCATCGTCGCCCGGATCGCTATTGTCCGCTCAGCTGTGCTGCTTCATTCTTTTTCTTTTTGCTTCTTCAGATCTGAAGTGATGCTTGACCTAGGCCTAGGAGGTTCTACTACTCTGCAGAGGCGAGCTTCAACGCAGGTACCCAACATGTCAAAGGGAACAATTACACAGTCGTCGTCGCGATTGCTATGCGCGTCAAACGATGACCGACCACAATCAAAGGTCGGTACTTGGCCCCGGACATAACACCGGCTATAACAACAACATTTTGCTTTTTTGTTCAACACCACTAACAGCTGCGAACAGGACCTTCAGGACCTATTCTCCGCCCTCCTCGCCAGTCTTCTCCCTCTCATCCCTCATCGCGTCCGCTTCATCAAGATCGAACATACATTCCTCGCCGAAGATGCTATCCACAACCTCGGCAATCTCAAACTCACCCAGTCAAATCGTATGCCTGACCCTAGCAACCCATCGGGCACCGTCGTCTCCACCTCCACAACAACCTTCTCCATGAACAAGAACACAGCCCGAAATCTGTGTCAGCAATTCGTCGATGCCCGATATATCGAGTCTGCCGATGGAAAGCCCGACCAGGTGTTTCAACAAAGAGGTGGAGTATGGAGGCCAACGTCCAAGGGGATCATGATCTTTGACTGGTTCTGTCAATCAAATGGCCTGTACCAGGATCAGCTTAGCGAGCTGCACTGTCTCATCACTGGGCCTTTGTTGCATCTGGAACGAGATGTCAAGACCGATAAGTGCCATGTCGATCGAGCCACAACTGAGGTTGTCTTCTGTCGGTTAATCGGTGTTGACGGACGAGGCAAGAAGGGTCCTTACTCAGAGGGTGCAGCAGGTATCCGACTCCAACCAGAACGCAAGGTGAACGGGAAAACATACCATGATACTTGCACTGGCCAAGTCATTGCTGAGTGGCTGCGAGACAACACGACATGCGTCGATCTACGAGAAGCCGTCAACATAGCAACCCACTTCGTGCACTACAACCTCATCGAGTCAGTGACAACAGACATGGCCTATATGAATAAATTCGCCGCCTGCAAACTCTTCCAACCTACTCCCATCGCCATCTACCAACTCTCCCAACGCGGTCAAGACCTTGTCGAGACCAGCTCATCGAGTCGCTGCTCATCACAAGGCAAGACAGACTCATCATCAGCAAAGGGCGGCGTCAACGAGAGCAACCGACTCAAGCTTGAAAAGATCCTCTTCGACCCTACACTGCGATTGCTGTTCCGTGAGAACCTTCGAGAGACTTACTGTGAAGAGAGTCTTGCATTCTACGAGCAGGCTGATGAGATCATTCGGGACTCCAGGGCCATGCTTGAGACTATGCTGAAGGATAAGAAGGGCGATGATGCAGCGAACGAGCTTCTTTCTCAAGCGCATGTTGTTTTCAATACCTTCCTCGCACCCGGGTCACCGCGAGAGGTCAACGTCAACCATAAGATCCGATCAAGTCTTGCTCAACGGATGACCAAGGCCCAGGCACTCGATGCCACAGTAGCAGATACCTTGCAGGAGGTGACATCACTATTGGAGACGGCACAAGATGCCGTCTTCAAACTCATGGCCACTGTAAGTCATTCCCAATACCCTCTGCAACCTCATACTAACGGATTTCAGGACTCGGTGCCCAAGTTCCTCAACAACCCAGTAGCCGAAAGCCGACTTGTTCAGGCTGGCGTGCGATGATACCCCTCATTCTCCTTGGAGATGGGATGTTCGATATAATAAAGCGAGCGAGCATAGCTACACCAACCACATTACCATTATTCTAATGTTTTATTTCCTTTGTCGCATAGCAACTGTACGATGGTCGGAGATGATTCCCCCATAGATTAAGATAGATAGACGGACATTTGAGGTAGAGCTGACTGTATGTCATACTACAGGGTTTTTTTGAGGGCCGTGTAACATGGCATGACGCATCCTGCATAAATTCAAATATGGCTGTGAGCATCAATACAAGATTTTGAGCCCCTCCATTTTCAATCCTCTTGTGACATCATCTGGATCTCCTCCGAAATGGAGTCATCGCAAAGGCATGTGTCGCCTCACTTAAGAGGTCCTCACGGAGCTGGGTGCTCGGATGCGTCTTCGGATCAGATTGAGCTCCTGTCCCCCTACGAATCTTTTGGAAACAGCAAGCCTCGGATCCCAGGTCTCACTGGGGGGACGGCGAAGACAAACAGCAAGTTCAGGTCTTCGAAGCCAGATGGAAGTTTCGCTCAAAATTGGAGCACATACAATCCAAAACCGTGGAACATGTGTGTCTTTGAGGTACTGCGTTAGCATGCGGCCACCATCTCTTCTACCTAAGCCTTGACGGACAAGAAGCCACCAGCCAATCTCTCATGCTGCGATATGGTACAATAATTGCCTTTTGCGCTAGAGAAAGCTTAGGAACTGCTGTTGCTATGGCTTTTCAGCAGCGCGCATGGCTGATCGCCCCCCATAAGATGGCGCGCCTCGACACAGTTGATGTGGTCTTCACAGCCAATAGCGACATCTTTTCCCTCCTGACATGGTCCTCCATCAAGAACTCTAAGATTGGAACCCTGATAGTTCTTTATTGTTGGATTACACCATTGGTGGTAGTCCTCACGGCTGAGACACTGGTTGTCGTGGCCGGAGTCACGGAGGGGCTAGTGTCGTGTCCATCTGTCCGAACGCTAAACTCTGACAAAGAGGCCAACTTTGATTGGCGTGAGAGACCAGTTGTGCATGGTCAGACACTCAAATCTGTGACGCATTTCAATACTACTGCTTGGGACACCAAGCCTAAAGACTTGAACTCGACGCATTTTGACTATTTGAATGCGGCGGGTTCCATGTATCCGTCTGTTGTGTCGAATAAGGCGGTCTTCATGCTTGAACTCCTTGTGAGGGATGAGTCAGCTGAAGAAGTCTGCTCTGACGGCTGGGAACAAATGTTAAGAGATGGCTTCTGGTGTTGGGTCGAAGGTAAAGAAGCTTGGTAACGCTGAGGCACCTTTCAATACCTCGATTCTTGCGCCAGAAGGGTTATATACTTTCATTTTCATGGCGCCCAGGGAGAATTACACCACCTATAGTTGGCCACGGCCCAAGGATTTGTGTGTCTTCAAGAATGAGCCCATCATTTGGGTCGGCTATGCAATTGTCAAAGATATAAACAAACCACAACCAAAGAACAAGGAGGATAAGAGCTGGGACAAAGCATACACGCCCATTATCTTCGGCTGTGAGCATTACGAGGTCAACTACACTATCCGATTTGACCACGTTAGAGGTGCTCAGTCATACAAGATAACAAACCGTGAGTATGCTGGAAAGGTTATTAACATAACTCTAGTTTCGGAAAACACTTCCAGAAATACATCGAAGAAGCAGTCGATCCCCGAAAGCAACTGGGTACGCCCTCAAGACTTTAAAGAGTATCGCCGAACGGCTGCTTATGTGATTGGCGAGGGACTTCGACGATATGTTGGAGGAGTTGTCAACACGGCAAACAACGTAACAACGACGTATATTCTCCTCACATCCTTAGGGGCTAAGATAAACGTTCTTCCCATCATAAAACTTCGTCAAGGTACCCAAAAGCTTTACGAAGATATAGCCATTTCCCTTCTCTCTGAGCCATCCTTTGTTGCAGTCGCGTGGGAGTCGAACGGGAAGCCATCAGGGACTGGGAAAGGGAACGCTTCGACGAGGTATCCATGGCGTTGGCAAAGACAAACTACACTGTTTGCGTACAAGCAAGTTCAGCCATTATATGTTTACGCGGCGAGCATCTTATTAGTAGCTGTCGGAGTATTGGTTGGTATACGAGCATATAGAGAAGAAGGCGTGATGCTTGATATGAAGCCTTCCTCGTCTATCGGCGCCTCAAAGAACGGGGCGCTAGGTGTAGAAAGAGGCGATGCTAGGGCGGGATAAACCTCAGAGCTTCTGGAACGGGAGGAAACATGTCATAACAGTAGAGGCTATAGATATCGGGATGGACAGCTTGTATACAATACTTCATGATGGCTCTTGAGGGGAAAAATGATGAACCCTTTCCCAAGTTTGTAATTTCCATTTGAGAGTTCATTTTGCGTTGACCTTCTCGCCTTTGACCAAAAGTGCTACCATGGCCCCTTCGCCTACTCGAAACTGGGGCGCCCCGATGGCTTCGAGGATAGTAGATATTGTGAACGAGTGGGTGGTCAAAGCAATACAGGATCCCGAATCATGTCTCCAAACATCCTCAAGTAGCTCTTGTGTCCGGGCAACATGCGCTTCGTTCGACTCTGATTGATCAGCATGCCACAACACATCTTCCTCAGTGAAACCTGATTCCAACTCATAGTCAGGATAATAGGCTTTAATCCACTCTCTCGTCCTCCGCTTATCGCATGTATGATTGGTGAGTCGTTCTCGCAGATACTCTTTCACTATAGGCCTAAATTCAGTGCCTCGTTCCGTAATGATATCTCTGAAAATCAGGCTCGTTGTCTCAAGACCTCGAGCTAGCGGGCTGGTATAGATAGTGCTTGGGACAGGGAAACTGGCATGCTTGATGCCTTCGGCGTAAACTGTCCCAAGCATCCTAGCTTGTTCAACTCCCTTTTCAACAAGCTCGGCGTCCAGCCAAGTTCTATTTGCGTCCCCAGGCAGCGTTGACCAATGGTTCTAAGGAGGATCAGCTTGTAGCAATGATGTTCGACATACCAGGAGAGGAATACCTTCCATTCTTCCGACCCAACTTCCTCCATCACATCGTTATGAACACCATGGCCATGCCGCGCGACCAGTAAGACCTTGTGTGAGACGTCAGGGTTGCTCCGGCAATTTAGTTGTTTGACGTGATCAATAAGCGTATCCCATTCGCGGTCGTGAAGCAGACCAAGGTTTGGTTGAGTGGTGAGCTTTGACCCAGGATTTGAATGAGAAATCACTGGATAGTCAACAAACCAACCAGGTTCAGAGGTGAACCGATACGAGCAAAGAAGGTCTGACATAAGAACAGATGGGAGAAGCGATGAGAGCCAGAAACCAGTATGCATAGAGAGGAAGGTTTAGATGCACTTGTACTGCAGAGAACTGTCGCAAAGCAAACATGCAATTACAGTAGAACTATCCTAGATACGGCAGTATAGAAAGCCCAGGAGATAAAGCTCATGACCTGAACACATCGCTGGCCTCATAGAGGCAGTGAGACGAAGTCCCCCTCTTCTGTGGCCAATAAGACAACGCCAACAAATCCCGCGTCATGCAGTCTAGACCAATGTCTCACATCCATAACAAATATCATTGGTAACACAGAGAGGAGACATCTCAGCCGCAATTTCCAGGGCGAAATCATAAGAGCTAGGAATGGCCAAATCTTCTATCGCAGGTCGTCTCCTGACTTTCATTCGCTTCTTTAATCCAGAGCATCAATTTCAACGAGACAATTCTATTTTTTGCTGCAAACTGGGGCGCCATGGCTCTGATATACTCTAAATTCCCCGTAAAAGCTGGTGAATTGCGTCTAGTGTCGCTCGACAAATGGGCTGCAGATATCACCGAAGCAGAATGGAAGCTAAGAGTAGTTAGTTTGGATCTATTGCCAGTATACCACGCCCTTTCATATAGATGGGGAGCACCAATTGACGAGGGGCCTTTCAAATCATATACAAACGAGCTTGTCGAGTCTATCAAAGTTGGCGATGATGAGCTTAAAGTTGCTAGAAACCTGCTGGACTTCCTAGTCCAGGTGAAGGAAGACAAAGAGCTCCAAGATAAGGAGTTCTGGATTGACGCCATATGTATAAATCAGGACGATGGCGATGAGAGGAGTTATCAAGTCAGTAACATGATGGCTGAGATCTACGAGAAAGCAGATACGGTCATTGCATGGCTTGGGAACTCGGACGCGCATACGAAGCAAGCTTTTGATCATGTGGCCAAGGTAGCTGACCGAAGCATTCTTCCATCCTTGGGTATACCAACTGGAAGAACAGGCTTTGACGATTCTGATGGAGACACGGCTGGTTGGGTGGCCATTGGAAAGATCTTCGACCGTATCTACTGGAATAGATCATGGATCATCCAAGAACTCGTACTCCCGCCGCGTGTGACTCTACGCTGCGGGCTGTATACAACAGATTGGGATGTCTTTGCGAAGGCCTCACATAACATATCAACGAGCCCTTTGAAGCAGTTCTACGACAGTCGACCCGCCAAGGGAGTGCTATCTTCCGCCAGCAGCTTGAAGGCGTCCCGTAACTACGGAATGCCGGCGATTCTCGATGCAACGAAATCAACCAGGGCAAAAGAGCACTGGGCTGACGTGCTACTATACACGCTTATACGGTCCCGCGACTGCGAGGCTACGGAGATTGAGGACAAAGCATACGCTCTGCTGGGCCTTATCAAAGGTCTTAAAGGTGTTGAACAATTGCCTCCGTTGCTGTGCCCAACCTATGGAAACAATAGCAGTCCTGGGAAGACATACCTAGACATCGCCACTCAACTTCTTACAGACTGAGGATCTGCTCGTCCTCTCTTGCGCAGAGGGATTTCGAAATGTAAAGCTGAACGGCGCAGACCTTCCGTCCTGGGTTCCTGACTGGAGTGTAAGATATCCTCTTGGTCTCAGAGTCACAGGATATAAGAGATATCAAGCAGATGCATTCTTCTTTTCGCCCGCCACGAATTTGTCACGCAAAGAGAAGCTCGCCCTTTGGCCCGCTACATTCGACAAGAGTGAGCTTACGGTGACTATTCGCGGAATGCAAGTCGATAAGATCTGTTTCGTTGCAGAGTCAAAACGCGAGATTTTGAGTTCTAAACAATTCCCACGCCTCTTGAGAATGTTACTGATGCTACCTGAAAAATATCAAGTCACTGGTGAAGGCCGAACGGAAGCTTTCTGGCGAACGATAACTAAGAATACTTATGGAGAGGCCAGACATCCTGCACCAAAAGAATCATCAATGGGGCCGAGCTTCACAAAATGGATAAGAGAGACAGTGCAGTCTGTGGTCGCGTCTCCAGAAGACGAAAACAATTGGACAAACTTCATGGAAGCTTTCAATAAGTTCTGGCCCCGTGATGCAGAATGGCTTGCTATCAGCGAAGGATCTGAGTCTGTCTCGTCAATGGAGTTTAGCTCGCAGTTTCTATATGGGGAGTACCTTCGACCGTTTGTAACAGAGAAAGGGTACATAGGACTTGGCTCGGAGAATTTACAGGAGGGAGATACAGTCTGGGTGGTGCCACGATCACGGGTGCCTTTAATATTTAGGCACAAGGAAGAATTTGATCCACCGGCGGATCAGCATTGCCAGTTGATAGGAGGGACATATCTTCATGGGTTCATGGATGGTAGCTGGCGGGGAAAGAAAGCATCCAAAGATGACACGCAAGCCATCATAATTCACTGATCAGTGACCCTGACGCTATTTAGTGTATGTAATGTACATAATTATGCATACTATGTAATCGAGCCTTGAATTAAATACGTTGACTAATGCGACAATACGTTCATCCTCCGAAACATCCGACATAAACTCCAAAACTCTCACACGAACTAACTAGTAGCCCAGTCCATAACCTCCTCGCCTTCGGCAGTCCATATAGATTACAGAGTCATCACACTGAACCTGATGTAAGTAATTTGCAATTACTAAAGATCTAGATAGTGTTTATGAAATTATCATACCATTGCCGCGGTAGTCGTTTGATCGTCGATGGACTGGGACCACCAAGTAGCAGGGGTCTACACGAGGAGGCCAACCCATGCTGCCCGGACCTGGTCGCTTTGCCAGAGAGTTAACCTCTGAAAGCCGATATAAAATGAAAAGTCGTTTCCTATTTTATTTTCCTCGCAAATGTTCAATTATGACTTTGACTATATTTCTCCTTTGTTCGTGGAAACGTCTTGAAGATCCTACATTTACGCGGATGTTAGTGGTTTCAGGATAAGGATTTCCCCGCCTCGAGAAATAAAGGATTCTATTCGAGCTGTAGCGCGGTTTCAGGGCCGTATAGTTAAATGACCACCTCATCGAGGCTAGGATTGATTGGAGCGGCTTCAGGTCTTCGGGTTTAGACTTTTGGCCTGATACTCCTGACCAGGCGCTTAATGTGGGATGATTACAGAGCACGAAATCGATAAAAGTGTTTCTGATATGCTTACTTTGACTTATCGGCTTCTGTACATTCATTCTTTCATTCTCTCATTTGCCAAGAGCCACGCTCGTTTAACATTCACATTCATTATGACACTCTTTTACACCATCTTGTTTTCTTTTCTTTTCCCTCTTTCCTACGCTTTCACTCACCCCGGTCTGCTAGTCACCGACACCGATATTACTCGTATCAAAACTAAGCTCGCTGAGAAAAAAGAGCCTTGGACGGCGTCATGGAATAAGCTGACGAGCATCCCATTTTCCAGCGCTGACTACAAGAACAACGCAGTCAAAGAAGTGAACAGAGGCGAAAATGGCGAGGTGCTATGGCACGATGCAGCTGCTGCGTTCAACCTTGCTCTGCGCTGGAAAGTCAGTGGAGAAGACCAATACGCAGAAACAGCAACAGAGATCCTTGTTGCTTGGGCAGATACTCTGGAAATCCTCAGTGGGGGCGATGATGCCTACCTTACCGCAGGATTGCAAGGTTATGAGCTTGCTAACGCCGCAGAGCTTCTCCGCGACTACCAACCATTCGCAAAGAACGGTCTAGCCAAAGTCATCAGCATGTTCAGCAAAATATTCTTACCGATGAATCTCGATTTCCTCAACCACGTCCTGGGGTCAGAGCACAATGTCAAGCATTTCTTTGCCAACTGGGAGCAGTGCAACATTGCTTCTGCTATGGCCATCGCAGTCCTCACCGACAACCAAACCACCTGGGACTTTGCCGTTGACTACTTCAAGCACGGTGAGGGCAATGGTGCTATCAACAACGGTATCTCAAACATCGTGAAAGAGCCTGGTACAGGTAAGGCAATTGGCCAAGGACAAGAATCTGGCCGAGACCAAGGTCATTCCGCGATGAACTTCCAGGTGCTGGGTGCCATTGGACAGCAGGCATGGAATCAGGGCGAAGACCTCTTTGCCTACAACAACAGCCGCATTCTACTTGGGTTCGTCAACCCATTACTACTGTAACCCCCTGTGATAGGGTCTTCTGAGCTAACTTCTGCATGCAGAGCCGAATACTTTGCTCGATACAATCTTGGAAACGATGTACCTTTCGAGCCCTACACAAACGGCATAGTTTCCTTCGATGTCATCAGCGAAGCCTCTCGAGGAGCGGTTCGACCGGCTTGGGAGCTGCTCTATAGCCATTACGTCAACATCAAAGGTCTTGACGCTCCCTGGACAAAAGCATACCTTAACAACTCTTTGGAATTCTTTGGAGGATTCGAGGGCGGAGCTGGTTCTTGGGGAGAAGGCTCCGGCCACTATGACGGACTTGGCTGGGGCTCTCTTCTCCATCATCTGGACGAATCTGACATCCAAGCTGCGAAGTCCTCCGCTGCTGGCCCTGAACCAACTGCAACGACGTCAGAGAGCCGGCCAACGTCAACCACTCTAGCGACAGTCCGTACTGCCTCTGGATCAAAGACGGCAACAGCTGATGAGGGTGGCGAGACCGTTAGAGTAAAGCCATCTGCCGTAAACGACCATCATTCTTCTACGACAGCTGCCACATCAATTCCTCAAATTACGGAAGAGCCAGGAAAGGGGTGTCGTGCAAGGAGACCGAAGAGCCGCAAGCACAAGGGCCGTAAGCATCACTCGGTTGTGAAATAGGAAGTTGAGTGGGAAGAACTCTTGTCGAATAGCTGAGACTCCATTGGATGAATGGTAAGAATGTGCTGGGGATGGGTTTTGATGGGATCTTCCTTCTTGTGTATATTAGATTTCTCGTAGCTGGTCTACAAAGACAAAACGAGCAGTGTGAAGCTGTAGCAGACTCACTGTTGCTGAACATCATGTAGCCTATGGTATATGGTGTGAGGCAGTTCACGTGTCCTTCACAAATTCCAGCTCATATTTGTCAACACGACGCGATACCCATCAGCGTCCTCAAAAGTCTTTCCACACTGATCCCAATACGGATTGAAGCTCGCGACAGACACAATGTCTGCTCTCTCCATCCGCGCAACTGCATCATCGAACTTCTCTTTCTCAGGCAGGTAGAAAACCATGAGATTGTCCTGCGTGGGTGATCTACCAGCGTCATGCCCACGCTTCAAAGTGAACTCAAGATGATAGCCTGCGCCCTCGTGACCAAGCATTAGACCATCGAAGCCGTCATGGTCACTAAATTCGCCAATCTTCTTGAATCCTAGACCATCGACGTAGAAGGGTAACAAGGCGTCGATGTTGTTTGTTGGGCGGGCCACGCGAAGGTGAGCGGATGCAATGGGAGCTGACATTTTGTCGGTAGCGAATTTGAATGAAGTTGGAGTCTGATTAGCTATAACCTCGGTTTCAGGTCAGGCCTGGGCTTTCTTATGCTCGAATTGGGGCCCACTTGACGATTTTCCGGGGTTGCTGGTGACTCATCTTTAGTCCAACATCTTTTGGACCAAGAAAGGAGGAGCCAAAGGCGTTTGCCGAGCCTACAAAATAATGTCTCAATCTGAAAATAACGTAACTGGCTCGTAAAGTATACTACTAGTCTCGTGGCGCTTCTATAGTCTTTGCCCTGTTCAGGTCCCCATGATGATCAACTGCTACAGAAACTGAAAGAGCTGGGTAAACCATTATGGGGAAGTAATGGAAACTACTTTTCAGACCTTGAGGTCCTCTTGAGCCTGGCCATGACACATTTGTATCGATATTTGCTGTAAAGCCAATAATGCCTCATTACGATCTGACAGTGAACCTGTCCGCAGTAGATCCTGTCTATTTGATCGACGTATGCCCGGTGAGGATGGCACATTGTTCTGTATTGAGTCCACTGACTCACAGCTCTGAGTCGCCCTCATAATGCGAGGTCAAAGCCATGATCAAATCCAAGCATCACTGATTCACCGACTTGCTCTTGGTACATAAAGTCGGATTTCTTAGAAACTTTTGATTACCCATTGTTCCTTGGACGCAAGCACCATAAATGCGATCAAGCAATCTTGAAGTTTTGTATTATTTAACAACCATAACCATTAACGGGAACAGACATACCTCTCGTTCTCACGAAACGTAAATGCCGCCCCAACAAAGTTGCCCGATATGCCACGGTGCAGGCATATACATACGTCGGCATTACTGGCAGGAAAGTGTGCAGTGTCCACAGACTTGGCAGCATTGCCCTCGTGGTGGCCACACAGCGAATTGTTTCGCATTCCAGCAAGCATACGGACAACGAAAGTGCCCTTGCTGTGTATGCTACGGGGCCGGAACAATCATGGCGTCCTTCCATCGAGATTACCAATATCAATGCACTTGCATGGGTCATTACTAGACCTTGTTTTCGTGTTACAAGTTGGCGGCCACACTAGAATTTTGACGGAAAGGCTCGGCAATGGCTAGGTAAAGGTACTTTACAGAATGCATAGAGGCAGTGACGATGTGTCAAATATATAGACTTCCATTTCGATCCATGTTTCTTTCCTGTTTTGCGTGCAATTTACTATTTCGCACCATCGCGCACAGCAGCGACAGCGAACGGGTTGGCCGTGAAGGTTCCATTCGGGTCAGCCTTAGCCCTAGCCTTGCCAAGTCTCTTATACTTGTCCGTATCCTCGTAGTATGCTTGCCAAATCTCAGGCTTACTCATATCCCAGTCTCCCCATGAACCCCAGAGTACGCGGCGATCCTGCTTGCTGAAGGGACTCTTGGGTCCAATCATGATAGTATCGTTGGTCTTCTGCCAGTTGAGAGCATATTCCCTATACTTGGCACCAGGATCGTGGAAACAGTCTAGCGTTTGCACAACAGTGGAGTCTCGCCAACTGTAGGACGTTCCGTTGTCCTTGTTGAGCAAGAAGCGCGAGTTCTTACCGCCGAAGCATTGGATCTGCACTGAGAGCTTGCAGTGGTCGTATACTTCTCCTTCCTTGTCGCTCTTGTCGTTGTCAAGCTTCTGATGAGGATTATAGATCAAGTCCAGGCGCTTGACTACAGCATCAACCCAGCCGTCCTTCTGGAGAGTCTGTGACTTTGTAGCGTAGGTGCGCTTGACATAGGGAAGCTCAAACTCTCGTCGCTTGGGGAAGATCCATTTTCCAGTCATGGTGTCCATACCCTCATCGAATTCATTGATCAAAAGAGTATGATTGCTCCAGTCATTTTGGAGATCTCTGAACTGCTTGAACCAATTGTCCACGGTAGAGTCGTACTTGTCTGTCTTGTTGGTAGGACACCACTGGGCGTAGAGGACAATGATAGCAGGGAAGCTACCGTTAAGCAAATCAAGAACATCTTTAGCTAAGGCTGTCTTGATCTTCTGCTGAATCTTCTTCCAGATGGTATCATCTCGGAGCGAAGGGAACAGCATGGTAACAGGGAAGTCTGTACTGAGAACACTGCAGCAGAGATCGTAGCCTCGTGGGGCAGTACCCTCGTCAGACATCTTGGCGATGAAGCCAAGCAGACGGCTAAGTACCTTAGGTTCATAGATCCACAGACCCTTCAAACCGTGAGGTCCCTGAGACTGTTAGCGTAATTTCGCACAAAGTGGCAGCTTCTCATACCTTGAAGCCATTAGGACCAGCGACGGTTCCCATGTAGCTGGAAGCGCGATACACCTCAACGGTGTAATGGGTGATAATGCCGAAGTTGCCCGGGCTGCCACCGAGGATGGCGTAGAAAAGCTCAGAGTCGCTCTGTTTGGTGACATTCTGAATAGAGCCATTGTGATCAATCAGACGAATCTTGATAATGTGATCGCCAAAGAGACCAAAACTACGACCGAGTTGACCATAGCCACCAGTTTGGCCGTGACCACCGGTGCAGACGCTGAGGAGAATTAGCTTCGTTAGTTTACAGTAGCCGGTATAGTAGACTCACTAGGCACATTGTCCATGCGGCACGAATAGGTTGACCGAGCGAAGGTAGTCGTTAAAGTCTTGCAGTCTGTTACTCACACCAGCCAGCACCAGAGCTCTGTCATCAGGAACTCCGTCTTCTTCCAGGACCATCATGTCCTTGTAAGTGTTGGTGAGGTCAATCTGGATGTTCTTGCCACCGGTGGAAGAGGCACCAGAATACTGGTGACCACCCGACCTGACAGCGACGCTGACCTTGTTGTCCCGAGCCCACTGAACAGCCTTGATGACATCTTCATCTTCCTTGGGCTGGACAATGAGAGCTGGGTTCATGTCATGCTCTGTCTGGTAAGAGGTGGTAGCATATTGCTGGTTGAAGAACTTGTAATCTTTCTGGCCAAATTGAGAAGAAGTGTCTCGGGAGTATTGCATCCCTTGGAAATCTTTGATCTTGAACATGATGAATGTGATGAGCGCTGAGTTTTTGGTGATTGGCAGAAGAATTGTGGCTTTTGACGTCCCTTATATTCTTCTTACCCGCCAAGATCCAACAGGGGCGATGCTGGCCGCTGAACAAAACAGCCAGCGACTGATCACACTGGCTTTCGACTTATTGAGCACATGTGCGGGCGGTTCGCACTAGAGATTAGCGGTCTATCATTCCTAACATGCTGAGACATGCGTAGTGGCTGCAATGGTTGGGGATGCGGCTGAGCTTGGTACCAGGGATCATGTCTGAATAGGCAACCAATGGAGCAATTGAAATGATGTTACAAGTGAATCCTCTAACCTGGTTTTCATCGTTCACTAGAGTGATACTGTGAGACACCGGCACTTGTAGCGTGAGGATCATGTGAATTCTGACTGTAATTTCACGTATACGACGTAGGTACACGTAAGACTTACTGTACTGCACATGCGTGTAAGATTGGATGGTGGTACAAACATCTCTGTCAACCAATCATCGATAGCCTTTCATAACAGAACCGTATTCAGCCAGCCACTTTTTAGGCATGTTTCAACCCACCACGGGGTCCGACTTCCGACATTTTACGGATAGCTCTGTGCAAGTGCGGGGGAAAGAGACACTTCGAGACTGTTTGCGGAGGTCATAGCTTGCATGAGACATAAGCTCAGTTGCACTATTGACGCCAAGGTTGTGACAGCGGGACGGAGATCGCGAGAATATTACGCGCGTCCAATACCGTTTGCAGCAGGGCAGTCAGCATGCACTGCAGGAGGCTGAATGAGCGGAGGGGAAGCAGAAACATGGTGTTGATATGGTGATTGAATGGCCAAAAGAAAGGTGAGACATTAACGGTAAATGGCGAATTCTGAGACTATCCCTTGGAAATGCAATTAAAGTTCGAGGGATTTCTCTTTGGAGAATAACGTTCAACTACTTTGTAATAAGCGGCCTCTAAATGCGATGGTTCACCGAATGTAGTAACAAGCTATTCACACTAAACGGTGCTCGCTCACGCACGGCAGAACTGTGCCGCTCCAGGTGGCTTACGCAAGGGAGAACAAACGGTGTGAAGACTACCGTATTTTAGTGATGGCTGATCAATAGCTTGAGCCACAGAGTTCAGCTTTTCTCAAAGTGTGCATTTGTTGAGGTTTAGGGCTGCCGCATGTCCCGGTCTAGACCAGGCGCATTCCATTCAAGGCAGTGAGATTGGGTTTGCAGCTAAAATGATTTAGTGCCCATTGGCTGGCTTACAGATGGGTTTCGAAGGCTAGGTACGGCCCGGTACTTGAAATGAAGGACGAGGGATGCGACGTCCGTTAAGAGACGGATGGATAGGTTTGAGAGTATCCCTTGCGATGGCGTTAACATGTTTGCTGTTTGAACGATGGATGGTCGAGAGCCAATCATACTGAAGTTCTTTTTGATTATAACGTATGTCTTATTACTGGTCAGCAAAGAGTAAGCTCCAGACCCTTTCAATCTCAGCCGCTCCTCGATGGAGGGAAGCCCCTCTTTTAGGGCTGATAATGGCCAAAGCTCATAATATGTATAGAAGATATATAAAATCAAGGCCATCGAGACTGCCCTTTGGAAGTCAGCAGTTCTGTCAAAACAAATCTCTTGCAACACCACCAATACCAACACAATGATGCTCCCTACTGCTCCCGTTGTCCCCATGGATTTGGGTGACGACTTCAAGTTCGGTCCTACCGTTCTTGACCCCATTCAGCCAGAGGATCAAGAGAACCTTGTTCCCGTCCATGGTTTCCCAAGTGTTGACCCCGCAGGTGGTGACGTTGCCATGTCCCAGCTTGATGTTCTTGCACACTTTTTTGGAACCTATAGCGGATTCGGCTTTAACACCATTTTTCGCCCCAATGGGTAAGTAAAACACCTGAAAGACCAGTATAAACGTATACTAATTCAGAAAAAGAACAACTACTCCTACACCTCTCCCTATTCTTCCCCCTTCTGAGGATCCCAATGACAACATCCTCCAGCTCAACCTTACATCTGAGTCACAAGCCTTTGCCAAGGGACGTCTAGATGATGTCCCTAACCGCGGTCTTGACACTCAGGCTGATATCATGCTCAACGGTGTGCCATACACCCAGACAATTGCTGATATCACGGAGATGGTGAAGCCCCCAAAGAAGCAGCCCGTCATTCACTTTGAGCCTGGTCTGTGGATGCACGTTCCCGCCAGTGAGCAGATGCCAGTTCTTGCAGCTTCTCTGTCCCGCATGGCTTCTATCCCTCACGGAACCTCCATCAACGCCCAGTCGTTCACAGCGACTATCACTGCCAAGGGCGCACCTGTCTTCTCCCCAGTTGACATCACCCCTATCCTCATTGCCAACGGCCAGAAGATTCCGTTCAGGAGTCAGACTCTCACCAATAAGAACACTCACCGTCTTCCCCAGGATCTTACAAGCTTCGACAAGGCCGGTACCATCACGCAGGCTATCTTGACTGATCCCAACACTATTCTCCGTAACGCCAATATCGGAAAGAACATTATTGAGAACACAACCTTTGAGGTGTCCTCAGAGGCTCAGAACCCCAACCTCGGTGGCGGAACCAGCAATATCGGTTTCCTCATCGGTGCTGACGCTGGTGTCACCTCTGCTTCAGTCGCAGCCCGAAGCGGAAACGCGAATGCCGTCAGAGTCACGGCTCAGTACTGGCTCTCCAGAGTTCGAACCCAGATCAACCTTCCTGCTTGCAAGAGCGCAGACAAGAAGACTGTTTCTCCTGCCTCTCACGGTCCACGTGATGCCGTCCCCAGGTTCCTGGTCGACATTGACATTCCTGCTGCCAAGACAGTCAACATTGAGTACATCCAGATTCAATACTCTCAGAATGTCGCCCTTGACTTCAATGGTCTTTCATGGCCTCACGTGACAGTCGGAACTTTGGCGCCAACCATTCGTCACAAGCTGTCTCAAGTTCTTGTATCTCACTAGATAGTGATATGACCCAAGTCTCTGGGACTGTTTATGAGGGATGTGTAGCTTTGCTGTGGGCGCCCAATGGCTTACTGGCCCAATATATAGCGAGTTTAAACTTGAGTTCTAATACAACATCCTATGTCTTGACAAGTTATCTTCATCCTGGCCTGATGGCATGAGGAATTCCATGATTTTGCATTTCTTCTACAGGTGACAAAAGCAGAGCATTCTCGCAGTTCTCAGGTGGTGCGTAATTAATGAATCACCGCGAATATAATATGACATGTCTGTTCATATCTCTTGGCCTATTCGTTCAAGTTTGCATGCACCAAAATGAGGCCAGACACATCCGCGCCCTAGGCTCGAGCAAGAGGGGTAAACGTCCTGCCCATACGCCACCGAAGTTATCCACGACTGAGAATTCCAAGTCCTAGTCACATTCCCATCAGTGATCGTCATTCACACTTTCCGTTAGTGTCGTTGATGGTTTATCATGGCTTGTGCCACCCCCGCCTTTTCCATTTCTCCCGTTGCTCCAACACGGGCCGGCTGTCACATTCCTAACCCCGGATGAGACTTCAGCTAAAGAAAGCATTCAGACTTGACCTTAATGGGATATACTGCATTTAAATGCGGAGATATGGCTTGGGACTTAGGTTTCGTGAATACTAAATTTTCCGACCGCTCAAAAGTTATTGGAGGACCACGTACTCGTGGTCGCCTTATGCAGATGTCAGCGTTGCAGTATTGCTTTTCTGCGTCAAGCTGAACACGGCACAGCATGTGATGGTTGCGCTCCCCATGTGAGTCTGTGTCACTGAAATCTCCCATTCGTAGACATCATTTCGTGGACGGCTGAAACCCAGGAATGGAGGCGGATGATGTCTTCAGATAAGAATGATGTTTGAATTGTAAAGCCCTCGCCCAGGCCATGCTATATATTTCGCGTCCCTCAGCTCCTCATAGTTCTCTTACAAGTTCTCAGTGCAGATTTTCCCAGACAATACCGAGTCCTCATATCTCGTAGCCTCAATCAACATGTCGGTCCTTGATCTGAACTCTGACTTGTCCATCAGAAACCAATGGGCTCGTCAGCACATCAACAGAGCCATTCGACAGGATTGGAACGCCCTTCTTGATGACAGCGATGATTCATCCGAGCTAGGTTCCCTTCCTCGCATCCCCAAGACCTCTAAGCTCCCTCGTGCTCCAGCCCCTCAAAAGTCATCTGCTCCTCACGATCATGAAGCTCAAAAGCCTCGGGTCATCAAGATCGGTGTCATTGGTGCTGGAGCAGCTGGCTTGTTCACGGGTCTGGTGTTGGACTACCTTAATAGCGAACTGAAGAAGGGTTCAATCCCTCTCTCTTTTGACTATGATATCCACGAGGCGGCAGGACCAGATCGAGTTGGAGGTCGCCTGTTCACTTACAATTTTGGTGGACAACGTGATACTCATGACTATTATGATGTTGGCGCGATGCGATTTCCCGATAACCCGGTCATGAAGCGGTAAGCCAGTTCCTTCTACTACATGTCACTTAATGGCTTATACTGCCCAGCACATTCGAGCTCTTTGGCAGGCTTGGCATGGAAAAGACGGACCTGAAGACCAACCCCAACGCGCCGGATGGTTCTCTCATTCCATACTACATGGCACCTAACGCACCCAATACTAACCCCTGGTGCTACAACGACATCAACGTTTGGGGCGCTTCTTATCAGAGTGTTCAGACATCTGCGGGCACTGTTGACCCGTTTCAAGTTGATACCGATGGAAGTATCGACCCTAGGTGAGTTAGCTCATCCATGATAAATAATTAGGTATCGGGATCAATTCTAATATTTCTCAGGCTTCTCAAAGCTGGACCAGATGAGGTTGTAAAGGCCAACATTGAGCCACTTCGTCAAGCTCTGAAAGAAGACGCCGAGAAGACTCCTCCTGGCGACAAGGGCTGGAAGATGTTGATGGAATACGATACATACAGTACTCGACAGTTCTTGGGCACGTAAGTGCTTTCTGATGCTGCTTTCTTCCCCAAAAGCTTATTCACCCAGTGCGAACCCGAATGTGAAACTACCCAAGGACATCCCTCCACCTCCATATAACTATGAGACCATCGAGTGGCTTGAGACCTTCAACGGGTAAGTTGCCACCACTATGGCCCCTATTTGATACTAACAGCTTCCAGAGGAACGGACTGGTATGACCAAGCTCACAGTGAGACTGTCCTTGAGTCCCTTGACTTTGAGTTCAGCCCTGAGACCAAGTGGTTTTGTGTGCTCGGTGGTGCTCAACAGCTCGCCAAGAAGATGGAAGGGAAAATTGCTAGCAAACCCAGTTATCACAACCCAGTCGCTGCTATCCGTGCTTTGGGTAAGATGGACGTCAGACTCGACATTGTTAATGGTAAAAGATCGGAGTATCGCCATTACGACGCCGTCGTGGCCACTACTACCCTCGGATGTCTTGGTCGCATGGACACTCGTCAAGCTGGCCTGAGGTATCCTGTCAAGCAAGCCATTCGCTCTTTGGGCTATGGTCAGTCCTGCAAAGTGGCTATCAAGTTTAGCCACGCATGGTGGATCCACGATCTCAAGGATTTCAACATTCGTGAGGCAGGCCTAGGCCACTCCGACCTTGCCCTGCGAACTTGTGTCTATCCTTCTTACAACATCTATGACGCCAAGACCAAGACAGCTGTTCTTCTGTGTTCTTACACCTGGCAGCAGGACTCTGATCGTCTGGGATGTCTCATGTCGACAAACAAAGACCACGAGCAAAAGGTCGCTGATGAACAAGCCCTCAAAGAACTTATGCTCCGAGATCTGGCTATCTTGCATACAAACAGTCAGACCAATGAAAAGGATCTTTTCAATCTCATCAGCAAGAGCTACGTTGACCATCATGCCTACAGCTGGACTGAGGATCCCAACACTGCTGGAGCTTTCGCGTTCTTCAGACCCCAACAGTTCAGCTCCATGTGGAACAGAGTGATCCAGCCATCGGGTGATGTCATCATTGCCGGTGAAGCCTCAAGCCCCCACCATGCTTGGGTCGTTGGTGCCCTTGAGAGTGTCGTCCATGGACTTCACTCTTGGATGGGTACCAATATCACTCTGGTCCCCGAGCTAAAGCATGCCAGAGACATTCTGGAGAAGGATGAACGCGGAAACCCCTTTGTCGGTCTGCCTCCATATATGGATGTAAACATCTCCAACTGGCACGCTGTCATGGGTGTCGTCAACCGAGACAAGCATCTAGAGAACATAGGAGGGTCTGACAACAGCAACTTGCTGTCTACTGTGCTTTCGCACTTTGATGTTGAGGTCTTGAAGAAGGATATTGCTGCTCGTTAAACGGCTTGAACCGATTCTTGGATGTTCTTTTGGAGATTTAGGAGTGTACTCAGATTGAATCATAAGATCAGTATGAATAGTATCAGTCTAAAATGAAGGCTGTTGTCTTGCCGGTATTCAGCACTTGCAACCTCGTCAAGGTCCACAAACACAGTATCCTATTCGGTGGTCAAACAATCAGCAAAACTGAGACGACGATGTTTGTAGAACATCAGATTGAGATTCCGTGAATTGGGTGACACTTGGTTAGCGTTGCCTGTGACTGCTCAGTCATGAAGTTAAGCAAACTTGAAATGGGTAATGCATGCCTCACGCTAAGACCGCAAAATATGTCGGGTCAGCATTACCGCCGTGTATCGACCCTGTCCAGTAAAAAGGCTGACCTCGCCCAATTTCGCGGATCGTAGATTCTTCAACACCGATGTGATGAAAACATTTTTATCACGAACACATTCTTGCCAATTATTCTCGGTCGCGATCAAACGCGCCGTTAGTAAACCTGTTCCATCAACCGCAAAGTGGATACCCAGAACATCGGCCAAGGGATGCAGGCCCATGTCGACAGCAGCAGGCAAGGTCATCGACCTACCCGACGGTCGGTGTCTCGGCTACCATGAATTTGGTGATCCTACAGGAAGTCCAGTACTCTACATCCATGGAACACCAGATTCGGGAGTCACGCTCTCTGGTTTCGAAGATCCTCTCGCGAAACGGCTGGGCGTCCGCTGGATTGCCCCAGATCGCCCGGGTATTGGGAATTCCACCTTCTATGCGCACCGTAGAGTCTTAGACTATCCAGCCGATCTGAGAGCTTTGATTCAGCATCTTGGACTTCCCAAATATCGCATCATTGGAACGAGTGGAGGTACTGGTTATACTCTTGCATGCGCACAAGCATTGCCCGGAGACCAGTTATTGGCGGTTGGCATATGCGCTGGTGTCGGGCCCTGGGAAGCAGGCCAGGCTGGCCAAAGTGAACTCATTCAGAAACTCATAATGGTATGGAAAGATCAGAACGAAGAGTTCGTAAAGTACATGGAGGGCATATTTCTCGCTGCAGCACAGGATCCCGACTCGACGAAAATGGAAGTAGTCTGGAGAGAACAGATCAAGGGTCTTAAAACAGAAGATCGAGAGATTCTGGAGAAACCAAGCGCGTTCCAGTCCGCTTGCAGGGTTTTCAGGCAAGTTTATGCCCAAGGGGGGCATGGCCATGGCCTCGAGATGAAGCTCAACACCGAACCTTGGGGTTTTAAGCTGGAGGACATCAAGTACGAGGGCATCAGACTGTGTTATGGGTCTGCAGACGAGAATACCTCACCAGAAATGGGACGATATATGGCGGAGAGGTTACCAAAGGCGGTCTACAAGGAGTACGTAGGGGAGACGCACTATAGTATCTGGAGGGAAGACCTGTTGACAGAATTTCTCAAGGACTTAATACATTGAAGGAAAGAATGCATTCCTAATGGGCTTTCTTATAGCGATTTGTCAAGCAATCGTGGGTTTTTGATGGATGCAAGTCTCGACGGAAGCATATTGGAATAACGAAAATATCGGCATCGGTTTGTTATGCAAATAAATACCTTCACAAACCAAACATCAATGCCAAGCTTCAAGCCCGGTCAACTGTTGTTGTGGCCCGTGCACCTCCTGAAGAAGCTAAGATGGATGCGATAGATGTGATAAGATAAGGATAGAAGTGCCTTATCGCAAGACCAAAGCATTTGCGCTACCCTAGAGATACATGTTTGCCATTTCTCTGGCCAAACGTTCACTACCGTTGGGGAACGTATACCACCTAATGAGGCGTTCTGATTAGTGCCTATAACGCTATTTCGCGTAACTCAAACAGAACATGTATGCTGACCAGTTTGATGCAATTAACAAATATGTTTGGCGAATTTCTCAATCCTGACTTCATATGTACTTTATTTCCATTCACGCTTCGATATCGGACAAGCGAGCACACTAAAAAATAGTTCACTTGATTGAACGCGCTGGAGACGCGACGCGAACGCGACAAGAGATAGCCTATGTGGCATGAATGCACTCCCTAGCCCCTCCCCGCATTGTTATCGTAGTGCTCCAAGACTCACGTCTTGGACTTTGCCGTGAGCAACCCAACATCAACAAAGCATAGCCCTTCAAAACATGGCGCTTTTGCTTGGCACGTCAGATTGCAGGCGCTGTGAATTCGGCATAAACTTGCATTGCTCCTGGAGTGAAGCGTCAGACTTGTGCAGTGTGTGTTCCAAGAGCTCATGCAGCAGCCGCCACCTTGCATTAGCATGCATAACTCTGGACACAATTGTGCAATCTTCACAAACCGACGCAGTGCACAGTCTGTCATCCAATAAGAGCCACGCCCGGTTAGCTCAATCGGTAGAGCGTGAGACTCTTACGAGTACGCGATCTCAAGGTTGCGGGTTCGACCCCCGCATCGGGCTGTTCCTATATATATTCGATTGCGAGCGTTTGCGAGGCTTTCTTTTTTTTTTTGTTAATTTCTTGTCACGAATTGGTTGCTTGTTTTTATGTGAATTGGTGAAAACTCGTGTATGTTGTCTTTTGCATTGCCATCCTCTCGTCCTGCTGTTTGCCTGTAACTCAAAGGATACTGCTAGACATTTGACACAGGGGTAACAATGCACTTTGTTGATTTCTGCATTTATCAGAAAATTCACAGTGTTTGCCGTGCTGTCGAAAAGATTGGTTACTAAGACAAGCTTAACAAACGAAGACAAATAAATGAACATCATGAGATATCAGTTTGTGCGCAAAGTGGCGTTCGTTTTGAACACTGTAGTCAATATATAATATCTAGAAATGAACTTCTTCTAAATTCGAAACTCATTCTCTATCCTCCAAGCGCATCGCAACTTCATTATAATGGCGACTCTCAATACTCTCAAGAAAGCCCTCAAAAAGGTTGGCGATGAAGCGCCCCGGAAACCATTGAACGACAAAGAGTATGACGATTCGCTCAGCCTCTTTGCCGTGGCCTCTGACGAGCAGACGCACCGGAAGAATATCATGATTCCTCAGCTGTCTGAACTGATAAACTCCCTCTCAACACGAGATGAGATCTCAGTCTTGGAGATTGGCCCAGGCCCGGAAAGTGTTCTAGGGCACCTGCCGACCACTCTGAGGAAGAGGATCACGAAATACGTCGCACTAGAACCCTCTTTTCAATACACTCAAAGTCTCCAAAGATGGCTATCGCCTAAGGAAATCGAGAGACCGTTTCCCTCTTTGAAACACACACTCGTTCGCCCAGCTTCCTTCATAAAACAGAGCTGCCCTGGCGAGAAGTACGACATCATTCTCTTCTGCCATGGCTTATATGGACTGAAGAATAAGGAAGAGATCCTCAGAAATACTATCGAGATGCTGCCTGAAGACCCGCTTGACGGCATGGTCATTATCTTTCACCGCGCTGGCTCTCTCATTCTCGACAACCTGGTCTGTCACCGTTCGCTGTCCGTCCCCGATCGCACTGTCGCTATCAAGGACGATGATGAAACAATCGACAGTTTCACTCGTTTCATCGTCGGATACCGTTTGACTACCGGAGTATTCTATGAGACCCGTCAGGCTCAGTGGCGGACGATCTGCCGTCAACTGGGGGGCCGTGACGATGCTCGCCCAGGTCATCTTATATTTAGCTCCCCTGAAATCATGATAGCAATGACCCGACATGCCAAAAGCCTACCTGACTTGACCGCTCTTGTACCACTGATACACAGGCCCTACGGAGTCAAGAATCGACAGGCGCTATGCAACAGGCCTGCTGCTATCGTCAGACCATTGGACATCAGCCAGGTTCAATCATGTGTTCGATGGGCACTGGCCAACAAAACTAGCTTGGCGATCCTCGGTGGTGGCCACAGTGATCATTGCCTTTGGCCTCATGTAGTTTCCATTGATATGAGTGCTTTCGACAAGGTCCACATCGTCAATCCACCCCAAGATATAGACACAGAATGTTGGGTTGTCGCCGAAGCTGGATGTAAAACAGGGGACATCATCCGCGAGACCATGTCTGTGGGCGTGACAGTACCTCTGGGCTCTCGACCGAGTGTTGGTGCAGGCCTTTGGCTCCAAGGCGGCATTGGACATCTGGCCAGACACTATGGCCTCGCTAGCGACGCTATCGTCGGCGCTGTCATGGTTGATGTGATCAGCGGCCAAGTTCTCTGCATCGGGTACGTTCCTGAACAACATCGACCGCCGAATGCCGTTCACCACGAACGTGATGATGAACTATTGTGGGCTTTGAAGGGAGCCGGCACGAACTTCGGTATTGTCATCAGCGTTACTTTTAAGTCTTACACAGCCCAGATGTTCTCAGTATCTAATTATGGTTATCCAAACGGCCATAACGATGAAGAGGCACTGACAAATTTGAGTCGCGATGTATCCAGCAAGTATCCTCACGATATTTCCTCAGACTATTACCTGTACTGCGAAGGTGGACAGGTCTGTTGTGGAATGACCACTTTCTTATGTTCCTTGGAGGGTGTCTCACAAGATAACTCTACGGGATCGCCCCCGAAGATGGTTGATGCTATCGAGCTCTTCGACAAGGAGGTTTACGTATCCAAGATGCATGCAGGGCACGGGGGCGGCAAGACCTCTGCCTTCAAAAGATGTGTTTTTCTGAAGGACATAGCCAGCCCAGACACTATGAAGATCTTGATGTCTGCCACGAGGGATAGTCCTACGCCTTACTGTTATTTAAACCTTGTGCATGGTGGTAAAGCCGTGAGGCATATTGCACCCGAAGATACTGCTTTTGGCTGCAGAGACTGGGATTTTGCTTGTGTCGTCACTGGCATTTGGCCCAGAGAATATGATGGAAAACCCATCGCCGACGCTGTGATTCGCTGGGTTTACCGGGTTGTGAACGAGCTCCTGCCGATGAGCAAAGGGGTGTACGGTGCAGATCTTGGACCTGATACTCGAGATAGTATCTTGGCCACCAAAGCTTTTGGTCCCAATCGCCGACGACTGGTCAAGCTCAAGAAAGCATTCGACCCGAAAAACGTCCTCGCGCACACTTGCCCTCTGACACTGAGCGGTCTGCCGCAGAAGCTCGTCATTCTTGTCACCGGTGAGCACGGTACTGGGAAGGACTACTGTGCTGATAACTGGTCTGCCGTCTTCAAAGCACACGGCTACAGTAGTCGGGTAGTCACCATCAGCGAGGCGACCAAGAGGAAATACGCCGCAGCAACAGGCGCTGATCCTGACCGTCTTATTAATGATCGACACTACAAAGAACAGCACCGGAAGTCTCTCAATGATTTCTTCAAGAAGAAACTGAAGGCGGATCCTTCTGCGGGAGATAACCACTTTCTTGAAGTGCTGGAAAAAGATGCCTCGGATGTGCTGTTCATCACTGGTATGACAGAGATGGCTCCTGGTGCAACTTTATCACACCTTGTTCATGATGCCAGGCTGATCGACGTCCGAGTTCAAGCGAGCGAGGCTACGCGACACTTAAGAAGATGGGGAGACGAAAACAAGTTCAAAACAACATACTGCGAAGAGTCCATGGGTGCAGACGGAATCTACTTGCCAAACTTCACCTTTGACAACGAAGCGAATGGAGATGAAGCTGTCATGTCATTTGCCTGCCAGTGTCTTATTCCCTTTATGAGCAAAGAGCTTCGGAACCTGGCTGGCATGGTGTCAACAGTACCAGGCTTTCCACGAAAGGACATCGACTTTCGCTATGTCCTGAATATCGCCCAACGGAAGGGAGGACTCGAGCTGTGCACTTCGCTCCTGAAGCATCATTTCTCAGGTGACTGGGAGAAGGTGGATGCTATAGTCACTAGCGAAGCCAGTGGGATTGTATTCGCTTCGCCTCTGGCAACAAGACTAGGAGTTCCTCATATTCTCATCGCAAAGAGCAATAAATTCCCCCCACCTACGGTGTCTGTTCAGAGGCGTTCGTCGCACATCTCATCTCATATACCCGGCGCGACTGATAAGGGTAGATTTGAGATGGATGCCAGTACACTCCAAAAAGGCCACAGAGTGGTTGTAGTTGACGATGTTCTTGCAACTGGAGAAACACTCCTGGCGGTGTTCGAGTTGCTGGTTAAGGTTAGCATTCGACCAGAGGATATAGGTGTCATGGTTGTGGCGGAGTTTACTTTTCATCGTGGACGACAGAGGTTATGGGCGAGTGTGTTTGGAGGAGTGGCTGTTCAGAGCCTCTTAGTCTTTGATGGACAGTAGTGTGAAAGAACGTGCTGTTTTGCTTTGTAAGCTTAGCTAGGTGAAGCAGCCGAAGTCATGATGGTTACGGTGTTAAGTGGACTAGTGAATAGAATTGAAGCGTCATTTTTTAGTCTCAGTCATGGGTTGAAGGGAAGGCTCCTGCTTGTAGCTTCTAGCCTCCATTGCTTCAGACACATATCATTTTCTCTTAAAATTTTCAGTATATTGAAAGGCTATAATGCACTACCCTGATGTATTGAGTTTGTTGGTCCAGATAATGCTTTCAATTAGTGTTCCTGAGTTCCAATTGGGATAGTCCATAACCACAGTTCCGACCATGGCTGGGACACCTGGTCCGCCCTGTGACTTGATATAGTTCTCCAGTGCCTCATTTAATGGTGTATCACCCCCAAGTGCTTTGGTTGCGTAGTTGAAGTTTGAGTCTGCAACCTTGACATCCTTGAAAACCTTGACAACATCAGTGGGGGGTAATGTTAGATTAGGCCCAACAGAACGAGTGATATAGCTGGTGTAACCAATGAACCATGTCGGATTTGTCGGAGCATTTGGCTCTGTTGAAGCGTCCCATGATGAGACGGCCCGAGAAATGAAATCAATGACCATTTCCTTTTTCTTCTTTAGGGCAATGTCTCCGTCATTGTCGTAGCAGTAATGGTCCTCTATCGCAATGGATACGGGCGGGCTATTCGGATTGGTGAGTGGATCGTTGATATCTCCTTGATCGTTATTTGGCCAGCTTGTTGCGTTGATTCCAAATGTTGTTGAAGTGCCGTTATAGGCGTCTGGCCGAGGGAAACGACGTATCAACTGGATCTTGCCTTTGATTTGGTCCAGTGTGGGGATCGTCTCGCCAAGAGCCCAGTACTGCGGGTTCGCCATCACTAAATCGTTCACGCTGTTTGAAACCAGCTGTGGGTTAGCGAGTGTTTGATCTGCCTTCATCTGAGCAATGATTGCTTCAGTTGGATGAGCGTCGAGCCACTCGTAAAGCGTGGTAAAGATCATCTGGACCGTCAAGTCGATAGTAAAATCTCCGTGAACAGCCACGAAAGTATCTATCTCTGCACCGTTGGTGTCTTGTCTATGTCCATAGCCCACTCGTAGATCAAGATATCGGATACCTGCATTCAACTGCTGGGTGATAGACATATCCTGGGTCCGCAAAAGGCCGAGGTCAGGGAGATACCAGGCGCTAGTAGCAGAATCATGTGTTCCTGGGATCGACAAGGCTGCGATGCTGATACTTTGATCATCAAGACTACCCATCCAATTTTGAGGGCTAATTTGTTTCATCGGCCGACGAGACCAGTAGATGGAGCCGCCCTGTAAAGGGGAGTTCCACACTGCGTAAACCCAGGAGTCGGAGTACAACAATGCTGCCTCGTTCTCACACCAGAGAATCATGCCATCACCCATAGGCTGGTTTGGAGTCCAAGAATTCGATTTCCTTTCCCAGCGACACATCAGATTGTTATAGCCACCATGAGTTTTGAAACAGATCCACGCATCTGCACCAGTAGGAGTGGAAGTGGCACTGATGCCGCTGTCGCCAGACTCGCCAGGAACTACCACATTGCTAGACCATGAAGGAGGCTGAGTTTCCATATCCAGGGTAATCTCTAAAACTGAGCGATAGTCACTATGGGAAAGAAACATCAAGCGAACATGGCCATCTCGAAAAACCAGGGCCGGGTTACTGGAGGTTTGCTCGTTGATCTTTAAGTTCCCGTTGAAGCCCATGGTGGAACTTATCCAGCCGATGTCCGTCGTATCCGGATTTGAATAAGTCCAAACGAAGTGGTCGTCGTCGGATTGATTGTAGCCGACGACATGCAAGATATCATTGTGGACAATGGCCGTTAGGGCGGTACACCATTGTGAGAACCAGTTGCAAATGAACTCAAAGGTCGTCTCATTGTAGCTATAGATGCCGCATGCTGAGTCGGAGCTGTTCAGAGAAGTATATGGCACGAAGAGGTACAGAACGCCCTTAAACACGACCATAGTAGATGTATTGCACTGTTTCCAAGTGTCGAGTGGAACAACGGTTGGGGGAGCCCAGCCATTGTCAGATGGCAGCCAGTGAGTGAAGCTGAATGATGGTGGAGAATTATCGGATGGCATTGTGGCCCAAGCAAGAAATACCTTGCCCTGGAACTCGCACATTGCTGGCTTGAATTGTGTCCCAACATTGTTGACAATGCTGGGCCCAGGAACTAGTGGTTCGGCCTGACTCCACGGCACGGGCGGATCCTTACTAGGATCACGAATATCAGAGAAAGTAACCATATTGGAAGCAGCGTCAGGAGGGAATTGTGCTGAAGATGAATAAAATTTGAGACGGTGATTTCATGTGCAGGTGTTTCATGGGGATGAACCTCTATATATGCACTCAATTCGATCTACAAACCTCGACATTCCGCCACATGAGAATCTAATGTGCCCTTTCTCGGCGCAGTGCGGCGTTCCTAAGATTCAGTAGGCTTGGTATGTGGCTGGCTGAGGCTCCAATTCATGAAGTTGGACTTAGCTGAAGATGTTCATATTAAGCGAAAGGCTTTTGGTCGTGGCTAGCGCCAGTCAATAAATATTGCATCTTGCACTATCACTAATCCTATTCAAGCAAGCCACTACTTGGTTATGGCGACGTGCCGTCTGCAGCTAATGGATCTAGAACAACTACACCCTAATTTATTGATTACAGAATACACAGCTGCAGCCATTTATGGCTCTCATGGGGTCGAGGCCCAGAGATACAAAACAGAACTTGATACACTTAGACTGAGCAACCGTAGCTTGACCAATAGAAGTGAATGCTTGATCGGCGGTGAACAAAGGGAGATAAAGATCAACCAATGGGTGTGAGCTAGACATTGGGTTGAGACATTCATGCCGCCATCTGCGTAGATAGGAGCGTGACATTTACGTGTAAGTATTTGAGAACCTGGTACAGTTGGACGAACATAGCCACAAAAGCCATCCCAAACAGTCCGTGAATGAGCTAGATATGGACGAAGAAGTCACCAGGAAAGTGGTCACCTTGACGCATTTCGAGAAACCTGAGCCCGATGAAGGATCTCGGCTTCCAACGCATTCGGACGGCTTCCGTAGCTCAGTTGGTTAGAGCGTCGTACTAATACTTCATTCCGAGTATCCGGTAGTGGTAACATGCTACAGTTTAATAATCACAAACTTTTATTGACTGGGTGATCTTTATGTCTTATGAACAATCTGTGTATGAACCCATTAACCACCATTTCCATTCTCAATCTCAGATTAACCCACTGACGATATACAGGTATCCCATTACCCGTAAATTACCATTTTTATTCTCAAAATCAGCCCATTACCCATTAATCACCATTTCCATTTTCAATTAACCCATCAACGATATATCCCATATGAGATCTTGCCGAGTTGTCGTTCCCACCTCTCTATGATGAAACACGCTGACCTTGTTATCACCAGTCGTGGAACTTGATTGTACGAAAACAATCTTTTGATGAGTCTTACGGAAGCTGAGGGTACTGGGAATCACCTGGGGCCATTTGTCTGGCACCAAACATAACTGCCAGCCCTAAAACAACAAGCTGAAGGCCACCTGTGAACAGTCTATTCCACTGGCTTCGTTGAGCCATATCCTGCTGGTGATAGGCTTCAAGTTGCTGGATCCTCTGGTGAGAGCTGTTGAGCTTCAGTTCCAACTCGCGGAACTGTTGTACGCTTATCCCAGCTGACTCAAAATGGGCCTGAGGGGTCTCAACACTCTTTAAGGCTCGAATCTCTCGTTCAAGAAGATGTACTCGATCAGCCATTGGCAACATGTGACTGCTACCAACAGCCTCATCCATCGTAAGCTCCATATTCCCACCCAGGCGAGCATTAGCAATGGCCTCAGCAATTGCCTGCTCAGACACCCGTTTGAGAGTAGCTTTGATGTCTGGATAATCACTCAGCGCCTTGACAATGTCGATATAAGTGTCATTTTGGGTGCGAGTCTCAATCTTTTGGGCAACTCTGTTTACTTCCTTGTCACCTCGGTGACCCGCATCACCGAGAAAATTGGTTGCGCCCTGCTGGATTCTCTCGTCAACCCATTCGCCGTGATCCTTTTTGAGTTGTTGTGAGATGCGGAGTATGAACTGGGCGTCATCAAACGGGTAGGCCGGATTCTTGAGGGCTGCTTCTCGAGCCCATCTTTCGACAAGAGGCTTATACTCTTCACAAAGGAGTTGATTTGTGCAAGTGCTGAACCACTTGGTCAGAACGTTTTGGGCCGCAGGGGGAATCTCATCATTCTGATTGAAGTAAGACGACATAACCTTGAATACCAGCTCCTCATCCATTCTTTGGGCGAGCACTTCAGGCGTGAACGTTTCCATCATTTCGTCAATATCTTTGATGGTTTGTTTTAGTTGGCCCATCATCGATGTTGATGTGCGTTGCAGGCCGTTGGCTACCATAGACCAGTAGTGAACGTCACTTTTTGAATCTGAACCTGAACCGAATAGTTCTGTCTTGACCGCATCAGTGATAGATCTAGTCCAACTGGCGACAAAATGCCGAAAAGTGGCCTCAAAGGAAGGCTCTTCCGAAAGCGTACTATGAGCCATACTTTCAAGGTATTCAAGAACACCAGTATTTCTAGGGATCACTATGTTATCCCCGATCTGTTGGCAGATGTGTAGCAGAAGATCTTCCTTCGTGGAAAAGCCAAGTTCCCTTTTAACCTGCTCAGTGGTCTTTGCCACCAGCCGGTTCTCATCAGACACCGAGTGATTTTGAGCTTGTTCGTCATGAGTGTGCAGTTGAGACTCAATTTTGTTGCCAGTATCCTGGGTGGCGGGGTCTATCTGATGTCTGACGAGTCGCGGTTCAGATGACGAAGGCTTTCCCTGTAGGCCGAGGCGATCTTTGTGGTAGTTATTAAAGAAAATGTCTTCTTCAATCTCTTCGTCTGCATCTCGTAAATTACTGCTGAAGCGAGGGACTTTAGCAGGGGTAGCCCGGCCAACCGGGCTTGACTTGCTCTGCTTGCGCTTGACACCGGCACTCGCCCTTCGAGGGAGGGTAGCACCACTCAGTGCTTCTTCTTTAACAGCCTGGAACCCATCCGTGTCACCAATCGCAGGCCAACTATTAGGTCGAGGTGCTGATAGATTATCAGGTACCTTTGCAGTGAAGATGCTCACCCCAGGGTAGCGTTCTTCAATTCTTTTCACCACCTCATTCTTCATAAAGTTAGCCCTAAATCCTTGGTCCTCAGCAAGCTTGCTGTTTGAAATAGGGTCGTAATAGATAGCGCGAAGCACAATCCACTTAGCCCAGTCTAGGTCCTCTTTACAAGAAGTAAGGGTATTCTTCCAAATAATATGGTTACTTGGACTCTTTGCATTGCTGACT
This sequence comes from Fusarium udum, assembly GCA_013186905.1. NCBI lineage: Eukaryota > Fungi > Ascomycota > Sordariomycetes > Hypocreales > Nectriaceae > Fusarium > Fusarium udum. The sequence continues at coordinate 37,767 of JAAQPG010000046.1, forward strand.
GTCGCTCTGATTTTTTGGAATGCTGATATGAATGAATCTTTCATCTCTTCAGAAAATTGGACTGAGTGCTGATCCCAGTAGTTTTTCATCTTTCGAGCGACCGCCTTATCTGCACCAGTTTTGGTCTTTAGACTCTCCTCTAGTACCCGCTGCTTTGGGCAATCCTGAGCTCGACGTCTAACGGGAGCCGTGGTTCTGGGGCGAGCACCTCGACGAGAAAGAGGATGGAGTGGCTGTCTAGTGGCCCTTCCATTCGCCAAGCCATTAATCGAACTTGGTACTTCAACCTCTGAAATCTCAACCACAGGCTGCTGGACCACAGGCTGCTGGACCACAGGCTGCTGAACCACAGGCTGCTCAACCACAGGCTTCTCAACCACAGGCTGCTCAACCACAGGCTGCTCAACCACAGGCTGCTGAACCACAGGCTGCTCAACCACAGGCTGCTCAACCACCGGCTGCTGAATCGACAGCCTTCGTTCTTCAGTCATCGGTGACAGTGGCAGCTCGGATACAAGTGAAGGTAGCGGCGATGTCGGTGTCAATGTTGGTGAGGGTGAAAAACTTTGGTCGGAGGTGTTCAAAGACCATGATGAATTTGAGCCCTCCATAACCAAATTCCGAAAGGTCTTTTGTTTATTGGGTGAGACCTATTACCAGCTTTAGTTGGCTGGGTCCAGGGCGAAGAGAGCAAGCCTGTTTAGAAGCTAGGTAAGAAACTCAAGACAAAGGATAGGAAAGCATAACCTACCCACTCCTCAGGCTAGACTCCAAAGGTCTTGCACTCAACTGATGATAGCTCCCGCGAAATAGCTCTAAAATTGACAGGAGAAAAGGGAAGGATCTGGATAATTGTTGTAATAGATTAAATTAAACTTGAGAAGCGCCGCGACGTGGCGCGACTCCCTGGCAGGTGATTCTTCTGGTGTTGTAAGAGATTATGAGGTGGGAGATGATGAAAAGTTTAGGTGGAGATGATGTAAGGTTCATGGAGGGATAAAGGCCAAGGAGGATGAAATGAAAGAAATCAATAACTTTTATCACCTATTGGTGCCACCCACCAACAAACATATGGTGCTTTTGACATACATAAGGTCCATCACCAGTAACATCTCCCTTTCTACCTTCTTTGCCTTCCTGCCACTCGCTGCCCCTTCTAAAGCGCATCTTCGGAATCCCCATCCTCATCATTGTCGCTCAGGGCAAAGCGAGTCTTTTGCTTAGATCGTCGGCGTTGGATGGTCGTGGCCGAAGCCTGTGAATGCTGAGACGAGGCCGCAGCATCAGCACCAACACCACTAGATCCAGAGATCTGGCGAGAGCGAAGAGATCGCTTGGGCGGGCCACTGGCCTGACTGCTGAATGATACCTGGCGAGATGGGCCACCAGCGGTGGTCCTGGTTGATTCGAGGTTGCGATTCTCAGTACCATCATCGGATTCATGGTTGCCACCGTCACCAGTCAAAACTGCAGATGCCCTATCCTGAGTGACTTTGGCCTTCTTCTTGCCTGTGGCCTTTCTGTTGGTCGTATCCGGCTGATCCTTCAGATCACTGGCCTTTTTCGCCTTGTTCAGCATGATGTACAAGTCGGTGGCGAGATCGGGGGTGAGGAGCTTCATGTTGGTGAGAATGACGTCCTGCCTCTCGACCAGATCTGTATCCTCTTGGCCAGCGGGATCAGACTGTTGATCTTCGATTTGCTTGATGACATACTGGGCAAAAGTTTGGGCGTCCTTTGCCGAAGTCGTGGTTCGCATGACATAAAGCTTCTTGCTGTTGAGTTGAACAAAGACACCATGGAGTCGAGCTACGGTCTCGTAGATCTCGCCACCTTCGATAAGGGTCTGATAAGCCTGGGCAACTCGTTCGGCATTCTCGTCCGGCATTCTGAGGTAAACGGAATCACCCGCATCGCTGCTAGCACCGGTAGAGGAAATGCTGCTTCGTCGACTCTGGGATCTACAAGCTTGTTAGAACCGCAAAGGAAAGAGAAAAAGCAGTAAGACAAACTTAGAAATTGCAGAGTAAAGGTTCTGGACCATACCCATCAATGCCTGGTTCTGGCGTGCTACAAACCGGAGTTGGCCTGAAAGAACTGTCTCACCGACAGAAGCGAGCTCCGGGTTCTGGAACTCGGGCCATTCAAGTCCAAACTCCGGTTCAATACCACTGATTGTAAAATTAGTATATATAAGCTTATTGAACTGTCAACTCACGGTGCAGCTGTGAGTCCAAAGTCTCCGTGACCGCCTTGATCGACGGGTTGATCGTGGTCACCGTGGTCACTGTGGTCAGGATGATAGTCGTCCGACATCTTTTACTGTGAAGAATCAGTTGCTGTTGTTGGGAAATGGGGAAGCAATAAGAGAAGAAGAAGTTGGGCAAACTGCTTTTGAATGAAAAACTTTTTCGCACCTAGGTAGTAAAGGTAAAGAAAAATATCACCGCTTTTGGTTCTGACAGTTCCTGGCACTGGCAGTGGCAGGTAATGCAGGTTTGAGCGTCAACCCCCTTTCAACCACCTTCACCGCCTTCCGCATGGAATTTCTTGAGCCTTACCTCTCAGCCCATCGCGGTATTTACCATCACCGGATTACCAAAAAACAACAACGCGATGGATGGCCCTTCCCTCTCGACTGCGCATGGGGGAGTCCCGGACAAAAGATATTCTCTCTTTGATATCATCAATCGTATCGATGCGAGCAATGAAGATGAGATCTTCCAGGTGGTGACAAGCCTCGAAGGGCATACCAGAGCGTCAGAGAACTTCCGTTGGCATTCAGTTGGGACACAGAAATCCCAGGACAGGGTTCGATCCAACTACCGCCAGTTTCTTCAAACCGTCAAACTCATCAATGAGGATATGACTGAAGAGGTTATCGACAGGGAAATGTTCCTTGGGGAGAAAGAGAAGATCACCAAGCACATGAAGATGTAAGGAATCAGAGCTCCGTTGCTAGCTAGCAATTCATGTGTTAACACCCAACGCAGGTTCATCATGTTTGTTGCCAAGTATGGTCGTGGTCGCGCACAAGGAACAAGAATCAGCTACCGTGGCTTAGTTGTTTACCGCAATGCTCTCAACTTTTGGCACAACAGAATGGCAAAGAAATATAAGGAAAATCCTCTTCCACGCGGTACCTTGTTCGCCATCACCACTGAGGCGATGAGGTATGCCACTCAGGCCTTCCAATTGACTGGAACCGCGGGGACGCACATGTCCAAGGTACGTTCGGTGATACGGATCACCGGTTATCTCGAAACTAATGATGTGCCCCGCGTACGATAGGTAGGGCTTCCAGAACTTCGCCAACTGATCGATCTCGACATGATCTCTGCGCCCAATATTGAGGTTGCCGAGTGTCACCATCTCGCCTGGTGCATTGGACGAGTCTGCGCTGTTCGCCCGGGATCACTCGCCAGAAGTGACAACAAACCAGCGAATTCGCCTCAAAGGCCGTTCTTAATTTGGAGAGATATCGAATTGTCTCGGGACGATCAACATGGAAAGTTCACTGCGAGACTGCATTTCCGAAACCTGAAAACCAACTACGAGGATCCAGAGAAGTCAAAGAGTAAAACAGTACAGGCTTCTACATTGACATGTATCATCAAGTCGCCCCAAAACACTGAGAACATGGTATTCTCAGTCCCTCACCGGCTCTTGACCATGGCTTTTCGCCGCGGGATTCTTGTTGGCATTGAAACTCTTGACCAACTGTTCAGTTCCGCAACCAAGTATATCTCGGTGAGGGGTACCACCTATCCAAAAGACAGGCGATAGCTAACACCCAACATAGATCAAGCCAGAGTTCCTCGACAAACCTGTGTTCCTTGCCGCTAGCCCTCGAGGCCTGAAAGTCACTGAGGAGCCGATGAGAGCTACTGCCCTCACCCAATACGTCTCTCTTCGAGGCCAGAAGATTGGGTATGCCCAAGATCTCACATTCTACTCCTTCCGCCGGCGTGCAGCTACCGACCTCACTCGCAAGATTGGCGGTGACGCTGCACGTTCCCTTATGAACCACGATCCCGACTTCCGTACGCTCGAAAAGTACTACCTCTCGTTAGAAGACACGCTAGATGTCAGCGGTTTGGCTTTAGATGAGGTCAGCGGTGATACGGGTGGCCATACAGAGGAAATGCTTAAAAGTGGCCATGAACTGGCTATCCACGTCCTTACCGATGAAAGGGCCAGAAAGATCCACGGGCCGGCCCTCAACGCGTTAATGAGCCAAATGATGCTCGGTGATGCGAACTACCCGGCTCTCGCATCCGCCAAAGAGCTTCGAAACTACAAGCGAGTGGTTCGCCGAGCTGCAATCAAGACTCTTCTTGCCCAGGAGGTCCAGGATCAACGTCGTGAGATGAGTCAAACCGACTATGACGAGCGCGTACACCGCCTGGAGAGATCGCGCCTTGTTGAACTTGTTCTGAAGAAGGCCCGGCGGAATCTAGCAGCTCCCGACCCTATTGCCGAAGGTGAAAGTCCGAGTGATGAACCTCCTGCTGCGGTGGATGCGACCACTGGTTTATTCATCCACAATGTTGAAGAACTGCCCGAGCAGGACCTGGATGATCAGATCAACAACACTGATGGTCCTGGAGTGATCCACCGAGAGCTTGATGAGGACGAACCCGAAGCCAACGAAGATATCCCTTACCTCGAGGCTGCCAAGGCATTTATGCAACTCATTCTGTCTAACACAATGAGCGAGTACCGGAATTTGAGAAAGAATGGTGTTCCTTGCCCTCAATGCCAAGATGATGAGACAATCAGCCAGGAACTCAAGGTATGTGGCGCCGGTGTAGCCAGACGAACCTACTAATACATAGCCAGAATAAAAGGTACTACGACGCCACTCACCTTTATGATCACGAAAGATCCAAACTCCACCTGCCGAAGCAAAAGTGGGTGAGACGAGTCACCTTGGCTTTCGAGGCCTCCGGCGACAAGCGCATAACCTGTCCGTATTGCAAACGTCTCGGTAAAGATTCTCAATTCTTCCACGTCAAGGCTCTGGTGAAACATATCACCTACGGAAGATTTGGTGCTGAACATGACCGCCTAAAGCGTGCGGATGGCTGGTATGATGATGGCTGGGAAAAACACCCCCAGTCAAAGTCAAAGACCTTTCGTAAGAACCAAGAAAGGCAGCGCCAGGTAAAGATGGCCGCTCTCAACATCAGGTACAGCCAATATGAGCCAGCGCCCGCACCTGTCCCTCACCCAACCAGGGCTGGAATTGTTTTTGCTCCCGGCTCACGCCCAATCACTCGTGCTGGAGTGAAGATGGTACTGGCAGAAGAAATATCTAAGCCCGTTCCTATTCCAGACCGCTATAAATCAGCGATTAGAGTCGGTGATATCAATGAACCGTTCAACGTTCCCAAAGGCTTTGAAGGCTTGATCAAAACTACCCGAATGAAATTCCCAACCATTGATCCAGAGGAACGAACAGGTGGTGGGTGGTAAGACAGGTGGTGGTAACCTACGAAGGGAAGGAGATTGAGAAGAGGGACCTCTTGAGAGCTAAAGTGGAGATCAATGAGGTTCGTTGCCCTGTTTTATGTGATAAAAGTGCTTCCTCTGGGATATGAGGTATTGATATGGATGGAGCTTGTGCAGAATAACTAAGAGATAGTGTTAGAAGGTGATAAAAGTTAATGATTTTATTTTTTAGCCTTTAAGTAAATTTTCTGTTCCTTTTGCCTTGTATTTCTAGATACCTGGTGATGAGTGGTGGTGATGGGTGGTATAATAGGTGGTGGGTGTTGAGTGGTGGTGATGGGGGGTGATATAACTGGGGATGGGTGATAGCTGGTGATGGTGGGTGGTGGTAGTGATGATAAGTGTAGATGCTTAAATTGAGGTTCTTTCCCCATTGAAGCTTAAAGTGAGGTTCCTTCCCCATTGAAGCTCAAAGTGAGGTTCCTTCCCCATTGAAGCTCAAAGTGAGGTTCCTTCCCCATTAAAGCTCAAAGTGAGGTTCCTTCCCCTGACGGGGAATGAACCTCACTTTTCGCTTCAGGTCTCAGGTTCAAGCCCTGGCGGGAGCAATCCCATCGCCTTCCGAGTGTTCTTTTTGCCGTTTCTGTAACTATCGTGATATGCCTTTGTGGGCGGATTAGGTGTGGCGTTGGTGTTGAGGCTTCGACCGCTGTTTTGGCTCGTCCCTGCCAGCACTTCAGGCGCCGAGAGAAAACAGATTTCTGTGATAAGATAAAGAAGTGGGCCTTGGTAGCTCTAAACTGATTGGCTGCATAGCAAACATCAGTGAGGAAAGCCTTGAAGAATGGCTACAGTTTAGACCAGTTTAGACCAGTTTAGACCAGTTTAGACCAGTTTAGACCACAACTTCTATGACTTTAGGATGAGAATTATGACTGCATAGTAACAGTCACCCCAGGAGAGTGTTTCAGATCGGGATATAATGAGTAATTGAGTATTTAGCTATATAGAAAAGGTAAACAACAGTCTATAGCTCAAAGACTTCCTCCTGGACAAAGAAAAGTCCTTCTCTATCAGAAACACCCCATGCAGCCGCTCTACCTTGCTCAATAAGTTGCCTTGGCCCACATAAGTTCACGGCTGCGTCCATACCAAGACTGTTAGCCTTGAGCTGCCTGAACCATTGCTTCAGATCTGGTCGTCCCGAATGAATAGACCAAGGTTGCGGAGAGCTCATGACCTGCATTTCGTGGGACAGGTCGCTCATGTGAGCCTCATGATGCATACTAACAGTAACGAATATCGATATCTCTATCGTTGCTGCCGAATATGGCATTGCACAAGCCTTGACAAGTTCAGTAAGTTCATCGGTAAACCACTGGATATGCTGAGCATCTCTGACGACCCAAAGAAGATGAATGTGAGACGCCGAATGACTGCCTACATCCATGCCCGCTTCTCTGATGATATGAGACGCAATGCTGATCCCTGGCGTAATTCCAATGCCACCAGCGACGAGGACAGTCACCGGCAGCAAGCCCCAGGACACTGACCCAACACCGTATGGGCCATCAAGACGCATCTTAAGCGGGTGAGCCATCATGCTGTTCGAGTCCAAGGAAGAGCATCCGTGCAGATTCACATCGCCGCTGCAGTCAGCATACTGTACACCCTTGGTAAAGCCCCCAAGGCCTCGGACGGCGATTGTCGCAGTCTTCTCAGGATCGTTCGGTGCACTGGCGACAGTGAATGGATGCCAATTAACAAAGGACACCTTGGGGATCTGAAGCCATACAACCTGTCCGGGAGTACGAGTCCTCAGACCCTTGACCTTGAACTTTGTTACATTGCCTTCAAATGCCTCGACACTCTGCACTTGGATGGTACGAAAATTGTACGCAAATCGGATAGCTCGATCGATGCCCCAGAGTAAAAGCCCCGGAAGCATGAATTCCGGCCCATGGGAAGCATGGATCAAAGCTCCGACGACGAAAACGAAGAACAGAGCGTGTGCGTAGTAGAAGACTTCGAAGAAGCGGCGTCGCACAATGGGTAGGGCTGTAAGAAAGAGCATGACTAGAGAGATCCAGGCCATCAAGCCGACCTGGATCCGATGGTTTCCAAAGCTGGTGGTGACCTGTTTTGTCTCGATGTAATGCTGGATATTGAACGATACATGGGCTGTTGCATGAGCAACTGTTGCAAGGCCGATCCAGCGATGATATTGAAGGAGGATTGGGCTGGGGATACGCAGAAGGGACGCGAATAGATTGTTTCGGGATGCCATCAGCAGCGCGAGACCAGCATTGGCAATTGCTAGCCAGCCGTACAGGGTATAATCGGCCGTGTACTCGTTGGATTGTACGCTGAAGATCAAGTTGAGGGCGAGAAAAGCAGTGAAGCGAGAAGCATCGGTGACGTGCCAGTCTAGGTACGGGAGAGGAAGCGGAAAGCTGTGTATCTTGTGAAGCCAGACATTTATATTCCAGTGCAACACATTTCGATCCTGCCGTCGATCTGGGTGAATTAGCGAAGCCCAAGCATGGAAAAATGCAACTCTTACACTTGTTGTATCTTTGAACAGTGTAGAGACTGAAAGGAATGAGTGATTCCAAGAATATTAAGCCAATAACGCTGCCAAAGTAGACTCTGGCAGCAGTATAGCGATCGATAATCACGGGATTGGTCATTTTTGGATGGTAAGAATGATCAAAAAGTGTGAGTCAAAGTGAATGATTGACGCTCCAATATCGCATATGAATATGGAGAATGCTGTCACTAAATACTTGACAAACAAGCCCATATTGCCAAAAGCATGGCAGTGCAAAGGAGCTATCGCAACTGATGATTGATCAAACTTACCATTCAAATCCCGTGGCTGGACCGGAGTCCAAAGAATGAATGCTAGACCTGGGGCTGAGAAATTAACACTTCAGCACGGCAAATGAGAAATATTGTTGATTGATCAAACGCTCTGATGCGATCCCTGACGTGGCGTCGAGGCTATGCTTGGAGGTGCGGGCGCTGGCTGCGTTGACCACCATCGCTAATCAGAATTTCCTTTTTGGGCAATGCGGATGGAAACAAGCTTAATTTTATGGTAAAATTAGGCAAAGCCCTGCTGTGAAACATTTAGCCTCAAACGCCGAGGCGGATAATTGTTTCTAAGGTTTATTTGTTCTATCATCTAAATTGCCTCTTATAGAATTGAGGTGAAGAGGTACGGCAGTATAAGAAGATTGAGACAGTACAATGAAACCGGCTTCATCAGCAATCAAACTCACATTACATTCTGTCTCTGTCTACTGCAAAATATTTTCCTCGATCCCCAATTTTATCCACCTCATTTTTTCACAATGGCTTTCAAACTCGCCGCTCTTCTCTTTGCCTCCGCTGCCATGGCCGCAAAGATGGGCGACTCTGGTGCCCTGTCCTCACTGGACGCTGGACTTGGCGGCACAGCTGAGGTCGTCAGCAACACTGAACTCAAGATCACCGACTACGAACTCAAAGACGCATCCGCACCGGCTCTCTACTGGTGGGGATCCAAAACCAAAGATCTCTCATCCGGGTTCCGTATCAATAAAGAGCGCATCAGCGACACTTCGTCCAAGATGGATATCATGGTCAAGCTTGATGCTGGCTACACTGCGAAAGACTTCTCTTACGTTGGTCTCTGGTGCGAGAAGTTTGATGCCAACTTTGGCCAGGCGAAATTGACATCTGACGGCGACTCTATGAACTCGACCGACGAGATGGATACGAAGAAGGATGAAATGAACGGCGCATCGGGTTGTCCCACTGGTCAACCTGCCATGGTTGTGGCTATCTTGAGTCTGCTTGCTTTCTCTGCCTACTTTGCTTGATGACTCATTGGAGATTATGAGTTAGTGATTGTAACGGGTACATAACAGATAGCATATAATTATCTCAATTCAGTATTAGAATTCTTATTGTCTTCTGTCATTCAATGGTCTTTTTACTTGCTCAAGATTTATGTTAATGCCTTGTCTCGATCTTTAATTGTGATATTTGCGCTCACCAGCAGAAGCTACGGCCTTCTAGCCGCCTAGCGGGTCAAGGCGCTACAGGTACCTGGTGCCCTGTAGATCATGGTTAATAGCGGGTACGAGTAGCCAGCCATCAGTCGCGACAGAAGCCCTGGCTGCATGCCGCTGTGTTTAAAGCCATTTTCTGCTTCAATCAAAAACCAGCTGTTAGTTTCAAACTAGTCATGATCCGCTAAATATTCGCCAAATACGATTTTTCGTTCAGCTCATTGATCCTTCAGACGCTCAAGATCCCCTGTACCGTTGAGCAGCTTACCCAGTTAGGCAATCCTGATTATGCAAACTCGAAACACGCCATCAGAACAAGCCTCGCTCACTGCAGTGTCAGCGCTAAGCTTTTCAGCCCTACGGGAGCCAAGTCAACAGCTTTACTGCATTCAGTAATTCTGATTATCTGGCGGACAAAGCTTCAATTAAACATTGGCGAAAATGAATTCTTATTCGGTTTGACCCCAGGTTCTGATCGACACTGCGTAATTTCATTTTGTTTACCTCAAAAACCTGATGAACATGGCTTCGCTCCGCCTCTCAACAGGGCTATGTAAGCCTGGACGCATTTCTTCGAGGAAAATTGATGAGAGCATCAATGTTGGGGTCCAAGGCAATGGTGTATATAAGCGATTGACCTTGGCAGCTGTTTCTTAAATGCATCAAACAACATCACTCTCATAATTCAACACAATCAGATTCATCTAGATTCTTTCCAACATCTATCTCCAATATGAACAACATGGACGCTGCCCACCATACAGCGACATACGACATGACTTCCAACATGACAAACTTCGAACCAACACCCAATATGCCAGCCTTCGACGCGGCGTCACATACAGAAAACATGGACGGCCGGCACACACCTGACGATGAACATGAGCCTTGTATCAGGGCCAATGCAGGATCTGGAGGCCATAACCTGTCACCGACTGATCCTGATAGCCCCATGAGCTGGTCAATTCTTAAGAAGGTCTACGTGTCGGCTTGCTCATTCTTGTTTGTGTTTGTCATGTAAGTTACCAACGCCGCAGAACGACAAAAAGATGCTGACTTGAGTAGCATGTACGGAACAACAACTTACACAGCAGCGATCGGCGCTATCCCAGAGGCATTCGGTGTCTCACAGCGCGTGGCTGTTCTCGGTTTCACAATGCCATTCTTTGGCGTCTTTTTCGCACCCATCTACACTCCGCATCTCTCTGAGCGATACGGCCGACGACCTATCTACTTCACTAGCTTCCCGCTTTTCTGCCTCTGTGTGATCGTAATCGGTCTTGCGACCAACATTTCGACACTGCTGGCTTTTCGCTTCCTGGCTGGACTTTTTGGTGGTCCCTGCGTTGTGTTGATTGAAGGCACTTTCGCTGATGTCTGGCCTGCCAACAAGACCGTGACATATTATTCCTTCTTGACTCTTGCCTCTTATCTTGGAGCTGCTGCTGGTATGTTCTGAGTTGGCTTTTGAGTGCGACCAGATGCTGACATTTGTGACTCCAGGCCCTATAATCGGCGGCTTTGTCTTCGCAGCCAAAGGACCCGCTTGGCTCTCATGGGTTACCCTCATCTTCGCCACCGCAGCCCTTGCATTTGGATTCTTCATGCCTGAAACATACGGTCGAGAGATTCTACGAACCCGCATTCGCTACAACAAGAGCGGTATCAGGCTACCATGCGCTCAAAGCGGTGTGACACTTTCTGAAATGACCCATATCACCGTTCTTACACCTGTCAAAATGCTCTTCACAGAACCCCTCGTTATCGTCATCTCTCTGTACCTCGGCCTCAACTTTGCAGTTGTATTCCAGTGGTTCATTTCTGTACCAGCTGCATTGGGCGCCGCGTATGGCTTCGGAGTTAGACAATCTGGCCTGGCATTTGTCTCCGCTATTGTTGGAGTGATACTAGCACTTCTTACCTCCTCCTTGATCGAGGCTCTGCTCTCCAGTCAAGCTAAACGAAACATGGAAGATATTGAGAGACGTCTTGTTCCAGCTATGTTAGGAGCGTTCTTGGTAGCTGGGTCTCTGTTCTGGGTTGCCTTCACCGCGACTCCCAGCATTCATTACCTTGCTCCAATTTCTGGTACAGCAGTATATGTCTGGGGCAACGCGATGGTTCTCATCTCTTTCATATCCTATCTGTTTGACGCATACCCACCAGCTGGAACACTCTCTGCACTCACCACTGCGGCATGCTTTCGATTGGCCTGTGCAGGCATTGTACCAGTCTTCATCCTCGATATGCTTACCAACCTGGGTGGAGCCTGGACTTTCAGCCTCTTTGGCATCATTTCTGGTGTCATGACTTCGTTTCCCTTCGTTCTTTACTGGTTTGGACCCCATTGGCGTAGCAAGAGTAGGTACGGTACTCGCTGGACCACAATTCCCGAGGTGCATACCATGGCATAGATACAACTGATTTCGGGCTTGAGATTGTCTTTTTGGTTCTGTGTAGGCTGGTTATGATATCGTGTTTATGTTACGTCAAACGCTTGGCTTTGAGATAGAGTTAAATCTTAGAATGGAATCTATAATTGGGCGTTTAAGTTCCGGCAATCTGCAAATGAATGGTGATATTCGCTCTAGTCGCTATGTGACTCGAATCTCGGCATCACTTGCCACTGCTAATTTCTATCTCTCATATCTCGTCCCTTGCAGATCGCAGCAAGACAACCTTCTTAACCTATCACTGACTAAGGAAGGATTTATCCAATCTGAAGGATTCAAACTGTCACCTTCCTTGAAGGCCTGGTCTTCTCGCCTAGGCTGCCGAGATAACCGTGGTGGGGGCTTCAATGGCACCATAGCGTTTGAAGCTATACGATTCTGAGGGTAGAGCAATCCTTCGCCCACCGAGTGACCACTTTGGCATATAACCGAAAGCTTAAATCATTGAAGCATACAGGTGAGTCTATTTGAAATGCCGAGTTAGGAAATGGGGCGTTATCATGACAGCTCCTGCAGGAACACATGCATCGGCTTTAGCAGCCTCCGTCATTTCCGACATTGTCGATGTAACATCATTTGACCCATTTTGCTAGTGAATCGCATCGCCTCAGATGTGACAAGACGGCAGCAGAAAGCGATTGGGAATAAATAGGCGGCGTGTGATAACAATATGGTGCTTTGTATCGACACCTCAGACCTGCGTCTCTAGGTGCTCTTCTCATGTTCATGATGAAGGGACTAGTTAAATTGCTGGCCATTTCTAGCACTCTCGCTAGAGTTGCCAATGCCAAAGCAGTATTTGCTCATTATATGGTCAGTTTCTTTCTCACGCATCTCCCTACAGTGCTCTATCACTAACGATTATGCCTCGTACAAGGTCGGAACTGTCACAGAGGAGCATGCGCATAAAGATATCGATAATGCCAAGTCTATGGGCCTAGACGGCTTCGCATTAAACATTGGTGACGCTACTCGCGACTATGTCTCTCAGGCTCTCAGCTACCTCTTTCCGTATGCCGAGTCCGTCGGTTTCAAGCTGTACATCTCCATGGATGTCTACGCTTCTGGTGATGCCTGCTACCATGGTGGCAAGTCGGTAAGCGAACCGACTTTCCTGCCTTGCCGTTAATATTGGCTAACAGTCTCAGTGCCATGGTCCATCCGATTATCAGTGGATCTGGGACTCCTATAAAGGAAGTTCGGCCTACTATCAAGTTAAAGGCCGTCCTCTCATCAGCACGTTTTCTTCTGGTGGTTTACACAACGATACCTGGATCAACTGGAAGAAAGGACTAGCAAACGACATGTTCTTCATGCCCGATTTTGACGAAACTGACGGATATTATGATTCAGCTGACGGATGGTGGTCATACTGGGGCCCCATTGTCGACGGCATCTTTAGCTGGGAGTCTGCGTGGCCCGAACGCAAAGGCTTCGGCGGTAAATATGCAGGAGACGTATCGATCGATGTTCCTGTTCTTGCCGGCGCTCACAAACACGAAAAACTATACATGATGGGTCTCAGTCCGCTGCAGTACAAGAATGCTTATGGAGCGCACGTTTATCGACAAGGAGACCTGAACCTGCCGAAGCGTATGGTCAACATCCTCAACATGGATCCCCAACCCGACTATGTTCAGTTTCAGACGTGGAACGATGGACCCGAAGCGCATTACATCGGAAACCTTTGGACCGAGCAAAACAATGACACCGAACCGTACTTCTATGCCAATCAGGAGACTTGGGATCATACAGGCTGGCAACCTCTCGTCTCGTCTTTCGTTAACGCTTACAAGAATGGTCAGTCAGCTTCCCAGATGACTCCGATGAACGGCGATGTTCTCGTTGGTGCTGCATGGTATCGAACTGAGCTTTCCGATGTGAAGTGTCCATACGATGGCAATGATGCCTACTACAGCAAGCCAGACGGATGGGATGATGACGTCAACTATCTCTACTACGCTATCATCCTCAATCCCTCCTACGGATCTGGATACAAGGTGACAGTTTCTGGAACCACCGAGCACACAGCTCCTCTGAATCCTGGTATGAACTACGGCTATGGCGCTGGAGAGGTTCAAACCGGTGCACAGCGTATCACTGTCAAGGACCCCAACGGCAACGTGATTTACACAGCGACCGGCGGAATGTGCGTTAGCGATGGCTGTCCCAACTATATCTACAACGGTAACTACCAGGTTCTGCCGTTCAGGAAGGGTAACGCCGATCCAGTTTGCAATCAATGGCCTGGTATGGATCATAGCGCTTGTGACTACGGTACTTGTCATGCCAGTGGCGACGGCGGCGACAACGCGGCTGGCGATGACTTCACGCACGTTAGCTGTACTAACCCTGGAGTTACTGATGCTTCTAAAGATGCAAAGTTTCGCTGGGATTCTGTGTATGCAGACCAGGCATGGCAGTGGGGTGTTGATCAGTGGAATGCCAATCCGTTCCCTGGCGGTTTGAACTTTACAGAGCAGGTTTGTAGTCTCCATCGCGACCTAACCGGCATATATAACTAACGCTCCTTGATAGTTCAGCAACCTCTTTCATGGCCCAGAAGGTATTGACTGCGGCACCATCGAGAACGACAACCCTTGCGGCTCCAATGTTGTGCAATGCGACGACGTTACGTATCCTGGTGCCTACTTTGCCATCAACTCTATGGAGTCCATCTACCGCGTATGCACAATTCATTGGTCTTCACTACGTTGAGAACTTAAGCTGATCATTCACAGGTTCAGTTCAACTTTTGGGACGCACTTGACAGGGCTCAGAACGACATCAATGCTCAAGTCGGAGAGCTCTCTAGCACCTTTGCACCCATCAAGTCAAGCGATTTCTCAGTCAAACTCCTCCTTGACATCATTGGTCTTGGCTTTTCCCTCGCGGTGTCACCGATGTGGAATTCAGGTGAGTACTGTTCGATTACACGAGTGGCATTATGATGGGCTAACCAGATGTAGCTCTGAAGGGCATGCCTTACTTCAAAGCCAATCCCAACACATTGGCTACTGTCAAGGATTGGGTGAACCCAATGGTAACCAACAGTATTACTATTGCTAAGGATACCCTGAAAGAGTAGGTGACTTCATTTGCTACCAGCGCTTCCACGACGGGAGACTAAAGCCTTGCAGTGATAGCGCCCTCAGTGCCGAGAACTCCATCTCGACTAGGCTCAATGGTAAGTAGGCCATGTGCTTCTTCTCCTCATGACTTACCAACGACTCACTCTTTTACAGCCATTGTTACAATCTGGCAAGCTGAGATCGTCTCAATGAATGAGCAGCTTTTCAACGGTTCCAAGGAAAATACTGATCTACTCTTCACCGCTATTACCGACGGCCAGATGCTCGAAACCAAGCATCAAGATCTTGGCGTCGATGCGATTCAAGCCCTTGTCTCCAAGGCCCTCTTTGCGGAACTGGTTCCACTCGCTTGGCAGCTGTCATCTTCCGAACTTGGCCCGGTGTAGGTTGTCACTCTGCTGTATTATGACTTTTCTCTAACCGCACTTCTAGTGTCATCGATTCCGAGCAAGGCTGCGGAGACAAACCCAGTGTAAAGCACATGAACTCCAAGAACTATGACTCATCAGGCGTCTGCGTAGGTTCTAAGATGTACTACTTGATCGGATGCACAGGGGAAGCTCGAACCTGCGATGAGTCCCATGGAAGCTTCAATCCTGGTTGCACCGACAATTTCTTCAGCCGGTTGCCAGGACTCGATGATTTGACCGGATCAGAAACAGCTTTTGGTGGGTTGACCAAGGAAGATATCGTGAACGGGTAAGCGAAACCCATATCCAAAACCTTTGGGTTTATGTTGAGTCACTCACTGATACTTGGTAACAGAGCCGTAAACAGCTTTGTTGGCAACGGAAATGCCAACGGCTGGTCTATGCTTGATCCTTCCAATACAGTTGACGGTATGGATCTAGTCTCCGAGTACAATTTCACGGCCCCAGGAGTTGTTATGTTGCCAGTTTGCACCGCATCCGAGGCCTTTTCGAATTGGTTCTCCTTTACTAATGGAAAGCCTAAGTCAGCCAACTACCCATGTAATTGAGCTGGGCAAACGGTACGGCGATAGGCCAGATCGACAAGTTCGTCGTGGCACGTATTACATTTCTTTCGCTTCACTCAAAGGGGAGTGATACGACACATTATGTTCATAACACCTTTCATTAGGCGTTTAGCTGCTAAGCTGCATTTCAGCTCAGGCATCTCGAGGCTAGAATATTGAATACATTGTTTTGTTGTGTATCTTAATACTTAGAAGCTATAGCTGGGGTTTTACCAGAAGTGACTATATATCGATGATAACACAGAAGGGTCTGTATATGAGGCATGGATGATGGCTAGATGCTTGTGATGTTAAAGTACCGTATAGCTCATGGCCACTGGAATTAGGCTGATTTTATTCTTAAGTGTATGACAGACAATATACATAAAACGGCGAGCTTATACAATAGCGTCTCTGGTGAAAAGCACGAAATAGGACATCCGAGTCTGATGATATAGCAGTAAATCATGAAATTGAACTAAAGCCTCAGTGATTAT
Source organism: Fusarium udum (assembly GCA_013186905.1). Lineage (NCBI taxonomy): Eukaryota > Fungi > Ascomycota > Sordariomycetes > Hypocreales > Nectriaceae > Fusarium > Fusarium udum. The sequence continues at coordinate 54,297 of JAAQPG010000046.1, forward strand.
ACTTTGCATTGAAGAATAACCCGAGATGCGTAAATCCAATATCCTCGTCGGAATAGATGCACCTCAACTATATAACTAAGGTAGTTCAGATGCGTTGCCAAAATGTTGTCACATCCCTATTGCCTGATTGATCAAAAAAGCGAGGAATGGAATCCTCATCATTCGCCTTGAAAATATACTCTCGTCCTTCGTTCTGGGAGTCCTCGATACCTGCTTCTCTTCGATACCGGCAGAGTTGTAAACGGCGAAATCGTTGTCTCTCGGCTGCACGTTTGGTTTCAAATCTATGCTTTTCAAGATCCTCGACTACCGGGAAGTGGTCAAGACCCGTCTGGAGAAGTCGAGTATCATCCAGAAAAGCCCACGCTCGTTGTCTAAATACGATGCGTTGCGTGTACCATAACACAAAGCTGCATTGGTTGCAATCTAATATGTCAGCAGCAGACAATCTCTGCACTAACAGAGATCTAAGCGATCCATCTCGATGATTGACTAAGTTTGCCCAGAATCTGTCGAGGGAGGGGAAGCGGTAGTTGTGAAGGAGCGTATCCTGCGATTTCTGCCAACGCGAAAATATGGTATAAAACCAGCTTCGCATATCTTCGGGCTGTGCTTTGTTTGCAAACCGTACTAGATCTCTGAGTAGATCAAAGCCGAGGCCTGATAAAATATCAACAGATTCTGGCCCTATAGGAATGTGCGGTGGTGGTAGCTTCATATCATCAAAGGCTACTATTGGATCGAAATAAAGATTATCTGGGTACAACAGGCGTACCGGTTTGGCGAGCGTATCTTGTAAAGTACTGGAAGCATGTCTTGTTGAGCAACGTGTAGATGCTGTGAAAAGAGCCCCATATACAGCATTGACATAATAAGAAACACAACAAAGTGCTTCGTGCTCACAGTTCGTGAGTTCGTCAAATCCTTTCTTAGACATTGCACTATATTCGTTGTCGTCTGTTGGCAATGCCACTTTAGCTGCCTGAATCTTGCAGAACATGTCGTATTTGATGAATGCCCTGATAAGAGAATGACATTCTGATGCTGTGAGATCATCTAAAGTGACGTGTCTTGGACTAAAGCTGTGGTCCTTGTAGTAGAGCCCTCTGTTTGGGTCGTCGATCTGAGGAAGACAGAGATAGGCTTCAGGTGGGTTTGAGGAAGTGGCTTTGCTGATGTAGTCCTCCACAAACATACTCATAGAGGAGAATAGTTTGTAAAGCCTGGAAATGGTAGCCTGATCCTTTTCTTCAAAAGGATTAGGTAATGTCTTTGAGTTCCACTGCCTGATGGTGTATTTCATGACATGATTGTCGGGTCGTTTGTCGGACAGCTCCAGATGAAGCAGGCCCAATGCGTCCTGTAGGAGGTCTTCGTGCCCATCACCGGTGAGTAGGTTGACAACATAATGCCGTCTTATAGTTGTTTTGGATGCCTTGTACTGAGAAAACATGATTGGGGAGGCTTGCACGAGTCGAAAAATTGTAGATGTGGACAAGAACTGAGAGAAGATTCGGATCCTGAGCTCAGGAGGGAGTTTAGAAAAGCAGTCCATGTTCGGTAGTGTTTGTGGGCAGAACGGACGGTTCTTCTGCGGCAGGTAATCTTAAAAGGTTGAGCTAAAGAATTATGACGAGAGGGAACTAGAGGTCATTTTATAGAGCTTGGAATCATGCTTTACAGATTTGAACTTCATGTTTCTGTACGAATCTTAATTTACTACAGAACCTTAATAAGAATGGGTTGAATTTCGTGCCAGTAAACTCTTAAATACAACCAGGGTTAGTATTTGTAGTCAAAGTATATTTTCATGTTGGCTTTCAACGAATGGGAACAGCAGCACGGTTTAGGACAGTAGTTAAGCAGTAGGTGGTAGGCTCCGACTTAACGTAGGTTTCACGAGGTAACATTTGTTCATAAAACCTTACCGGAACACGAACCAAATATGTACGAGTTACGTGGGCAGTCAAAGATCTGATTGGAATCTTGTTTGTGCCTCATGATGTACCGCTACCATGTTTTGCATTGCCTCAAAGTTTAATAATAACAAGGCGCTATGAGATGGATTTTGCTACGATTTGACAGATTCGTCGAAGTCCATGTAAGCCCCCGAGGGCCTGGAATCTATCAGGCTTTACCTGTAACTGTTCATCATGGCTCAGAGCTCAAGATCGTGGACGATTGGTTTAACTTAAAGTTACTTGTCTTTGAGAAGCCAGTGTAAGTGACTCAATCAGAGTCCCATTCCTTCTTCTCTCTCCTTCTGTCTCTTCTCTTGCTTCCTGGCAATGGGTCAGACTATGGCTTCTCCCTCCGCTGTGTAGAGACAGACGGTGGAGATGGAGGCGCTATTGGCAACCTCAAACCAACACCTGTAGTAGGAGCTTGAGAGGCGTGACGTGAAGGAAGCTTCCTATAGTCTTCTAACCATCTAGGAGGACCCGTACTGGTGCGAGTTGGTGATGCTGGGCTCCTTCTTCCTGACTTCTTGCCGGCAGTTGCAATGCACAGGGAGTCCATACGGTCCTTGAGATGTCCCTTTTGAGCTTCCTCGTCCTTGGCATCTAGTGATGGACTATGCCCGCAACGCTGAGAGGGTTCGCTACTTTCTCCAACTCCTAGAAGAAGTGTTTCTAATGCTAGATCGTTGATTTCAGTTGTATCCAGCGTAATAGTTGGTCTTTGTCCTACGCTTGGCTCATCTTCTGCAACTTCTTGGTAATTATTGAGAGCCTAACTACCCTCGTGAGGCGGCCAAATCCAACATTTGCGGATAGATCTTTGCCATTTTTACTCGTTTGAGTAGAAAAGCAGGTTCATAAATTTGATTAACGCGAGGATCCAATGTCATTAGCTATCTTACTGTATGTACAAACATTCATCAACTTTTAAATTTCCTGTACTTGAAAGTGGAACCGATTTCTGATCTTGACCTCCCACAAACGCGATATCTCTCAGCAACATTGACCATCTTAATCCTTTCGCTTTTCGATCTTGGGTAGGCCAAGCCATATGACGAACAGCACAGCCAGAATAGCGAGGATAATTGGCTGAAGAACCTGCACTCCCTTGGCTTGCGCAATGGCACCAACCGCAAAGGGCAGCACAGCCGCACCGCTTCCACCAAACGCAGCAGCGAAGCCAATTGCGCTGACGTGAAGATGTCGCGGGAGAAGCATGGTAAGTGCAACAATGACACAAGGGAACATGGGTCCCAGGAAGAAACCCTGCAAGGAAACTGCTACAGCTGAGACGTGGAATTGGGGTACCAGCCAAAAGATGAGCTGCAGCCCCATGGTGATAGGAATGAAGATCATGAGTGACAATTTGACACCGATCTTGGGGATCACCATGCCTAAAACGAGACGTCCGATGGTGATGCCGAGCCAGAAACCGACAGCTGTCATTCCAGCATCGAAAGGGTCGGCATTACGAACACGCAACATGAATTGCACGACCCAGCCGCCGAGGGCGACTTCGGCACCAACGTAGCCGAGTAGGAAGAGGGCACAAAGCCAAACAACGCGAGCATGAGGCTTGACGAAGAGAGCGGCTCGCGTGCCTTCGCTGCGAGTGCCCTCAGTATGAACAGCCTCGCGATACTTCTGAGCTGTCTTGGGCCAGAAGGAGTAGGTGAGAGTTGCGGTCTCAAGAACAGCCATACCCAGCTAGAATATTGATCAATAACCTTGTACAAGAAGATGGATGTTAAGAACTTACAAGCACATAGTAAAAGTCATACCAGCCAAGGTTGGCTTGGGTGATCATGCTGGTCGCAATAAGAGGGCTTACAGTACCCCCAAGTCCATAGCTTGCATGCATAAAACCGAGCAACTCATTAGACCTCGCCAAATTGCCGATGTAGGAGTTCCAAGCAGCAAGTCCAATTCCATTACCCAGACCTGCAAGGACATATGCCAAGACGAGAACAGGATAAGGCGGATGCTGCGATAAGATAAGATATGTCAAGGCGTGGCATCCTCCGCACATGAAGGCGATCCATCGTTGACCGATGTTCATGTGAAGATAATTGTTGACAGCAGCCGAGACGATGAATCCGACGAAAGGCGAGAGGAAGATGAGTGAGACAACAAGGTAAGAGAGCTCGTAGTAGGTCTCCAGATAAGGGATCAAAGCTCCGTATGCAGCATCGTTGGCGCCAGAGACGAAAAGACTCCAGTAGACAGCGCCGACTCGAAAGGCATTGCCAATGGGTTCATTCCACTTCTCTACAACGTGAGTGGCCCTCGGGGGTGCGGCCTCATCGCCTGAGCCAGTGAAAGTGTCGTGCTCATCCTCCTGGTCATTGCGCGATCCAAGCCGACGGCCCGTTGTTGACAAAACCGGGTTTGGCTGCTTCGGCGTTGCACCGGTCTCATGAGTGAGGCTGAGAGTCTCGAGCTCAAGAGCCTGGGTAGGATAAGACCTTGACGTCGCCATTGTCAATTGAATTGAACTGAGCGAATTGAATTGGCACCTCGGGCTTTTTGAGGTTGACAATTGAAAGATTCAATTGGAGAGCCGAGAATTTGTTCAGAGGACGCATAAAAAATCTTTTTGACTCATCGGTGAGAAATGGCGGGGGAATGCGCTAAACTCGCTGGGGCGCTTGCTTATCGGAGCCAAGACGTGGCGAACTCGGGGTCTACAGCACCGAGGACCTCTCAAGCCTGAAGGCTGAAGGCAAAAAAAAGGCGCTCTATTCAATTGACAATGTCGCGCGACAGCGTTCTATGTATATGTAAACCCCGTAATAACTCCATTAATACTCCAAATCATAGATCCAGCCTTCGTCATACAGTCCTGTTCGCCACTGGGTAAGGAAATTCCTTTGGGAATTTTGGTGCCACAACCACTGAATGTCCACCGTCAAACACTGCCGGGATCTCATGCCCTGGGCTCATTAGATTAAGCAACCACATAACTAATAAAATACAAATGACCCTGATTTTGGGCGCCGAGAGGTCTGAGAAGCCTGGAATCTTCTCCAGCCAAGCCCAGAAAGAAGGTCTGCCGAGCTTCTCACCTTCTGTGCCTTGATGCATAATCGTCTTGACGATGTATCTTGTTGAACCAGCGACCGAGTGACTGATCCATAGGAAAATTGGTAGAATGATCACCAATGTCCTCCATCGGTCACCCATGAGTGATCCATCGCCAAATAGGCCATCGACAATGAGAACCCCATCGGTATCGGCCGCGAGCAGAATGTGAAACTGGAGAATGTAGGTCTCCAAGGAGCAACGACCTAGCCAAGCCATCGCTTTGGAGTGATAATTGCGAACAGGACCCGAGACATTCCGCATGGCAATGAAACCCAGGACTGGTACAAGCGATACGTACGGATGCCATTTCGAGTACGCAGCCATGCGAAGACCTGAAGTCGCATAGAAATAATGTATCGTGGCGAAGAAGCCGGCGAGAGCAAGCGTTACACGAAGCCCTAGATGAAAAGGCATCTTCAAGTGGCGGTTGGCAACGGCTGTCAACATACCAACATAGACGATTAGCATGTCGAGTGTAACGCGGCGATACCATTCCTTATAACTCCACTGGATTTTGAAGACAGTGTTGAGAATCCCAAAGACCCAACGCGTAAGAGGCGTCCCCATGAAGATCATCGATACAATGAGACAGGAAATGCAGATCTTGGCCAGCATAACCTGCAAATCGCCGTTATACCTTGGTCTAATCGCCATTGTCGCGTAAACGACGAGGAACCAGAATGACACGAGAGGCGAGAAGTAGTAGAACATGTAGTCTGTGTCCATGAAGTACGCTAGACAGCAGCTGAGGATGTTGAGGCGCAGTAACGTAGCTGCGACGCGGTTGAATGAGAAGTCGTTCTTGTTCAGGAAGTAAAGCGTATGTCCATAGCCGGTTTGAAAGAGATATGCCGCAACGCAGACACGGATGAGGACGTAGATTGAGCCACCGTGAGCACCAGTCCAATGATAGATAAGGATGAAGAACTGCATCCATCCTTTCCACTCATCAGTCTGATCCCGTGATAGGAATGGTTGGTCTGGCTCTTGCATGTCTACTGAGAGGTCCTCGGGAACAGGCGAGTTGATGCGACGAATAGTAGTCAACATGATTGCGATGCAAGGAATACAAAGCGCGACAAAGTCCTTCATCTGCCAAAGCTTACTACCCTTTGCCATCATTTGTGTACGGTCAGCGTAGTAGCACATCAGAAGTGCTAGTACGAGACATCCGGCTTGCATGTTGAGGAGCTTGAAGCGAGGCTGATCGGCACTCCGGTCAACACACATATCCAGGACCTCGCACATGATGCAAGCAGCCAGGTACACAATACCAAATGCTACCACGGAAAGCTGCACCATTGGCTTGACACCATAGTCGGTGCAGCATGTTCGTGAATAGGGATATGGCTTCATGCGGTCCAGCTTCGCATTGCATCGCATGTTGAGAAGAATGTTGGCTCGAAGCTCTGCGACGTGAAACTTGACGTGAAAGCCGGTGCGGAGGGGATCGCGCCAGACCTTGTCTTGACCTTCGACAAGGTTTGCGATAGACCAGACGAACGGGATGTTGAAGTCATCTTCCTTTTCCAGTAACCAGTCCTGCATCTCGACGACTTCTTCTGCTCGGCGACCTCTGTCGATAACCATTTTGGTATCATTACCCAGGTATCGCGGCCCAGCAGGCGGTGCGTAGAACATCTGGTTTCCAATACCATCTTGTGGATCCATCGGTGCGCTGAACCAATCTTCACGTGGAGTATTATCGCCGATGAATTTATCAACCTTTGACAGATGATCCTGATATGCCGAGAAACGATCGTCCCAGGGATCAAGGGCGGTAGAGCCGATACCTCCGTAGTGCGGATGAGTATACCACGCGCCAGCAGATATGTAAATTAATGCCGGGCCTTTTTGGTCTTCAATGGTTGGAATCTCGGTCTTCTCCTCTGCATAAGTTTCCAGATGGCTGACAAATTGCTCTCGACCTGGAACACCATGCGATGAGATATAGACGTTTGCAACACGTTCTATCCGTTGACCATGGTATGTCATGTTGAAGGATGTTGTCTTGCTGAACAACTCGGCTGCCTCATCTTTTTTATATTGTTTATTATCGAGCTATCATCTCGTCAATTCATGGCATTTTTATCGTCACTTGGAACGACTTACCAGGCTAGCCATGGCAAGACCAAGATTCTTAGACGTGGAGTCGCCAACGATCACAATTGGACGGCCTTCTGTGCATCTGCGAATATCCTGTGAGTCGTAGTGATTGAGGATACAGCCATCCGGCTGCCATTGCTTGAATGGATCCCGGTTCCCCTGTTCATCGCGAATCGGGTCAATCCATCGACCTGTTTTCTGAACCGCGCGACAGCGATAAGGGTCATCTCCGGGGAAAAGAGATTTGAACGCCACCAAGGCTAAGAAAAGAGTTGCAAAAAGGGGGGGTATCAATCTGCTCCATGATTTGTTCATCTTGTCATAGGGCTTGCAACAAAATGTCTTTGTTGGTTGCTCATGAGCAGAGCCATCAACCACGTTTTTAAAGATTGTTGATGGATTGGGGTTGACGAGGCCGCGTTGCGCCAAGTGAAAAGGGGATTCGAGTGAATTCCTGGTGGCCTCATGCGCGGATCGGAGATAATCACTCACTCATTAAATTAGCCCCTCCTTATTGCTCTAAAATGTTTGGTGACAGGCGCCCAAATATTGAAGTTGCAGACTGTTTAATGGTCAACATCGGAGCTTCTCCCCTGGGGCTAGCGGTAATAGTTTTAGCTTAGCGCTAGCTAAAAGTCGCTTACAGTGAAAGGAGGTCTCTGCCCCTGTCTTGGCGCCGGAACCTAGGCTCAGGCTGCATCTCAAGGTCTTGAATGTCACTGTTTCTTTGCTGCTAAACCTTAAAACTCTAAGCTATAGATATAATCAGACTGGTATGTGATAATGTTAAAGCTAAGCGGAGCTACTACTTGGCATAAACTCCCTGCTTCCAACTGGTTGATGACCGTGCTCAAGGCCAAGCAAATTGGTCGCTAACTAACAAACTTAGAGGTCAAACGGGACAGCATTACAACATTTCTTGGCGATTGAGAGACAATCTCGACTCTCGTTCTCTGACTCAAGATGCGGGTATGGCCTGCGACCGTTGGGTATCTGGAGCATCCGGCATGACCTAATTTGCGTAGCAGGGCATTCTGGTGCTCTTACGTGCCAGACACTGGGCAGCCTGTAAAAGCGCGTTCAGAGAAATGATGATCACTGTCAAGGAGGAATGCCCACGTGGAGTCTGCAAACGCGCCAAAGTCAGTGCTCTGATCTTCAATTGTCTGTCAAAGTTGACATCTTCAGTTACAGACACTCTTCTTCTCAAAGGCCCTGAATTTCAACTAAATGGCGCACAAGTGAGACATCAAAGCCATCCCGTGATAATGTTTCGACTCAAAAATTCTTCAATCATGACGTCGCATCAAAACAGGGAGATCAGTCGAAGGGCGTTCAATGTTATTGTTGATAAGTTCGGAGAATATTTAAAAAGCCTCACACAAACTTTATTGTTTAATTCTACAGACTAGAGAAGAAACAGGATGGCCAGAGGAGGGAGGCGTTGAGTAGCGTGATGAGCTTATTTTGAATCACCAGGGAAGAATGACATTTGATCAGTGAGACATCAACGACCCGTGACACGTAAGCCCTGTTTCACTGCTCACCATTTCGATAAGCTAATAGAATACCCTCAACAAATTTAAAAGGCTTGTAGGAGCAACGTAGCTTTGAAGAGAGCCCGTATCAGTTATTTTGCTCGTGATTAAGGTTGAGATGTCTTGGGAAGGAATTCCCTGCTAGACGTAAATGGCGTCAAGATATGGTACTCGGCACATAGCTCTCCAGAAACCAATGTTCAACAAGTAATTGAAAATCAGTGGCTAGATGTATGTTTGCGACCAGGAAGTCTATCATCACGTTCGATACGCGGTATGGAGACCAATCTACCTAGTTCACAAATACTCGGCAAATCTCGGCCGTGGCAGACCACGCCCATGGTTACCAGAACTGTCAAAGAATTACCCCCGAGTTTGGCAATGGGAAAGTTGACAGGCTTTGAGAAGGTTCAAGTGAGGAATGCGTTACTGGGTGAGTCTACTAACAATCTCGGCGGCGAAAAACAAACAACATTCATGGATTCGTTGCGGAGGATGCTGGGGTCCATGGAATTCTCACCTGGATCGTGGGAAGAGCGTGCTAATAAAGCGAAGGTACCTGTAGTACTGTCTTTGGCGGGGCTGGCGTTTGTTGCAGTAGTCTTAGCGCTTCTGTATGGTGCTATCGATCGTAGTCGCGAGTGCTTAAGTGGCTATGCCAGTTCTCTATGCGATGACTTCAATAGCGACTATCTCCTTTGTTGAACTCGCGACAGTGACAATGACAAAACATTATCGGTCTTCTTGACGCGTGGTGACAGAGGAATGAATCTCGCTGCTGGAAAAGCCTGGCTTGTATGGCCCCGCATAACAATCAACCAGCAATACGGAGTAAACTGACAAGAAACCCCAAGTCCCAATGCTTGTTTTAAAACATATGCTGACTTACTGATTTATCTGTTAAGCTTAATATAAACTTTCAAAAATGTCTAAGCTTGATCATGAGCCATTGGTCGCGTTGTCATTTATTTTCCAGGGATCTAACGTCAGAACCTGCAAACGGTCGCGTCGGTGGAAAACTATTTTTGTAGGTCGCTGAGTCGTCCTCTTCGAATCTCAAGAGAGTACTACTAAGTCGGATCATCATATTACCATACATAACAGTTAATACTACCGATAACTAATTCAAAAAACCAATTAATACTTATCCTCGCATTGGGGATCTAATTTAGGATTGTCAGCTTGCTTCATTACCCTTTTATGAACGGCAGCTTCCATCTTCCTCTTGAGATGCTGGAAAAATCATCCTACCCTAAACACGACGGGTTGAACTCTGTTTCCCTGAACATCAAGGAACACACTATCATGACGTGTGAGCCTAGCCGACATGGACTTTCTGAGTCGCTTGAAACACTCATGGAATGATTACGCGACTCAGAAACTGAAACAATGCCTACCAATCGACAAAGGGCTGTACGTCTCCAGGAATGTGATGCCCAAAATCGACACTTCTCCTCTCAGTATTCCCGTTCTACATCCAAGCACCTCGGCAAACACTCCTATCGGCGAACGGACCAGAACTTCTCCCGACGTCATGCAATACCGGTGCATGTTTTTCCGGTTATTCCGTGCCATGATGCCGGCGAGCCATGCCAATTCAAGATCTTGCGTTACATTTCCCCGCAAGTTTCATCACCGCTTCCCCAGATTCCGAAAGCTTGACCAAATACAGTAACCTCAACGCCGGTCGTTGAAAGCTCGTGAGGTTTAGCCTGCTATTTTCTAACGGCTTCAAGCATGGCAGATGCAAAAGGGCCGGTGATACACCGACCGGGGTCAACTTCTGGTTGCCGAAGATAGTATATGGAGTCATGTAGTTTGCGCTGTAGTTGAATGAATAGGTAGATGATCCGACAGGTATTCACGATGGATTCGTTGTATCGTATGATCCTGTTGGCAGCACTGGTGCCTTTCTCTGTTGCCGTCAGCCCCGCGGTTGATCTCGGATATAGCAAATACAAAGGCAACGTCCTTGACAACGGTGTCTCGGAATGGCTTGGAGTTCGATATGCTGCCGCTCCAGTCAAGGACCTGAGGTTCAAGCTTCCTCAAGATCCTGTCCGCATGAGAGCCGTCCAGGATGCCACCAAGGTAGGTCAAGCCACTTCTCCGTCGGTCCAATGACCCCTGTTAACACTCTGCAGCGGGGAACGGTATGCATCGGAACAGATTCTGATCCCAAGATCATTGGCGATACTCAATCCGAGGACTGCCTTTTCCTCAACATCTGGGCACCAACAAAGGCCTCCACCAAGGACAAGCTTCCAGTGTATATCTATATCCAAGGCGGCGGCTTCAACGGCAACTCAAATGCCAACGCAAACGGCACTGCCTTGGTCGTTGCAGGCGACTTGGATATGATCGTCGTTTCCATCAACTATCGCGTCGGCGTATACGGTTTTCTCAATGATGCTGACCAGATCACACCAAACGTCGGTCTCCACGATCAGCGAAAGGCGTTCCAATGGGTCCAGAAGCACATCTCCAAGTTCGGCGGTAACCCTGACCATGTTGTCATCGGTGGCGAGTCTGCTGGTGCTGCGAGTGTCAGTCTGCATCTCAGTGCCTATGGAGGCAAGGATGAAGGCCTCTTCCACGGCGCAATTGCCCAATCCATCTCGTTCGGGTCTCTCCTCACAGAGAAGGAATCGGTGTATCAGTTCAACACTCTGGCGGTGCGCCTGGGCTGCGTTGGCGCGAAAAAGGATATCCTTCCCTGCATTCGTTCCAGGTCGCCCCAGGAGATCCAAAAGATCAACAAGAACCTTCCGAATCTCGGCAGCACTACACCGCCTCAATTTATGTGGACTCCGAGCATCGATGGCAAGCTCGTACCTGACGTGACCTATCGGGTATATGAGGAGGGGAAGTTCGTAAAGGTGCCTCTGATGACCGGTGATGACACAAATGGAGGTACGAATTTCACGCCTGTCAACACAGCTTCATTGGCGGAAAGCAACGAGTTTATCAAAGCGAATTTTCCCTTCATAACTCTGGAGCAGTTGGGGCAGATCAATGAACTCTATCCCAATAAGAACGAGTCTTGCCCTAATCCTGGCTGCTGGTGGCGTCAGGTCAGTGACGTCTACGGTGATATGAGATACATGTGCTCATCAATGTATATCTCAAATGCATTGCCACTCCACGGGGTTCCCAACTCTTGGAACTATTGGTATGACGTTGAGGACCCCGCTCAGATGGCTGCAGGTTACGGCGTTCCCCATGTCGTCGAGAATCAGGCTGTGTTTGGTCCAGGTCCGGGCTCGCCAGCCAGCTACCTCAATGGCGGGAAGAACGTCCCGGTGGTCCCCGTGATCCAAGCTTATTGGACAAGCTTCATTCGTACCTTGGATCCCAATACGCATCGCGATAAGAGTGCTGTCCAGTGGGAGCAATGGACTGAAAAGGGCCGGAAGAGGCTGAAGTTTGAGACAGGCGGTAAAACCAAGATGGAGAAGCCGAGCAAAGATTTACAAAAGAAGTGCGATTACTGGGCCGGTATCGGACCAAGTATTCGGCAGTAAAATGAGATAAAGTTGCAAGGCGCAGCTGCGTACCTGATTGCTGCCACAAAGGTTAAGCTTTAGGCGGATAACATATGACATGAACAGGATGTTTCTTCTTCACAATATAGGCTTCTACTGAAAAGCCTTCCACCAATTTCCCCGCTCTGATTTAAGCTATCAGCCGCAAGTCTCAACTGCAGATAACACAGGTGGCTTACAACCTGAGTATCATAGCGCAATGCTTAACCAATTGCCGCAGCATAAGGCTGATGTCGTGAAAACCTAAAAGGTGACCCAATTGCAAAAGCCTTCCACTATCGCCAGACACGAGATTGGCACGGGATCAGATGACTCGTCCTTCAGAGAAATTGCCTCGGTATTCTGTGGTAACACAAGCCACACGTCTTAGCTATAAATTACACATGGGAAAAAAAAAATATCGTGTTCTCATTCATCACCTGTGTTCACAGCCTAAAGCTTAACCTTATAGGCGGCAGTTATCTCCATAGTGAATTACTCATCTGATTCAACTTGAACATTATACTCAGATGCCTGGGCGTAGGAATGATCACTCTAATGTAGAACTTATACTTTCAAAACACCACGGCCACAGGAGTTACTCTGCCTTGGCGGAGATGGACAACGCCCATTGAGACGCCTGGATCATGCTGTGGAATCTTGGTTTAAATGTGAGGGATTTAAGCATAGGAATTCAGGCTCGAAGCACAATATAAGAGCGATCATTTCCTCAGTTTGCCATGCTCACTATCCTTTTTTCACCACACTCATATCATGATCAACAACTAATTCCATTTATCCCTTCACTCTACGAAATGCCACTATGGCTTCCATACAGGACGTGCCTAATGAGCTCGTCCTAATGATAGTAGCTGAAGTGTCGTTCTCCACATTCGCCGCTTTACGACAGACATGCAGACGATTCAACGAAGTCACGATTGTGACGTTTGGTAGGAGATTCTTTCACACCCGCAATATCATGCTCCATGAGAAAAGTGTCCAGAATCTCGTTTCCATCGCGAACCATCCTGTATTCGCTTCCTGTGTACGAAAGGTTGGCTTTGCACCCACTTACGTGAGAGGTAACTGGTTCGGGTTTGAGGAAGAATGTGAAGCCCGTCTGAACTTTGGAAGTAAGCACAACATCAAACTCCAGGAAAAAGAATGAAAAAGTGCTAACATAGCGTCAGCAAAGGAAATAAAATTTGAGAACATAAAGGACATACCCCAGCGGTTGCCGTCGTTATCCTTCATATTTGCCGTAGACCAGGCCTTTCAGAGACTCCCAAATTGTAACACAGTCTCTCTCACCAATGCCCAACGACCTTGGGGCTTAAGTAAAGTTACAATGCACGAGGTTTTGGAAGTCAAGAATTATCATGAGCTCGAAAGTACCAAATGTCAGTGGTATATCCGGTATTTGATTGGGTATATCTTTACCTTGAGCATCAAATTTGGCATGGAGAATGTCGAGATTTTTGCCGACAAAATCTGCCACAAATACTGGCGGAGATTTCCTTGTTGCAGCTCCATCGGGATATATGATGTTTGCATGGCACAGCCTGCTGCCATCTCCAACCTAAAGTCCTTGAAAATGACTGTGCACGCACGGCCTCGGGCTTGGCCAAACACCGCGTTTGCCCAGTTGCTTTCGTGCTTCCCCCAGCTATCAAGCTTAACACTGGATTTTGATCAGAGGACTGACGAGAGCCTCTACTTGTCGAATTTCAAAATACCAGGGCTGAGAGAGCTCACCCTCTCCTGCAAATATTGTCATCCAAGCGAACTAGTGGACGTCATAAAGCGACACGAAGAGACCCTGGAGCGTGTGGCTTTCCACGAGGTCTCGTTGACAGACCTGCCTGGCTGGCTATTATTGATGGGCGTTTTATGTCAGACGCCGAAGATACATGTATACATTGATTGGGAGGCAAACCCAAGGATATGGTGGGACTTGTGTATTACGCATAGGGCAGAGCTCCATCTATTGGCTCAGCAACTGTATAAGATCAATGATCTGAAGAATGACAATGATAAAAGAAGGATGCGAGACTTGCTCCATCAAATCAACGATTGGGTGGCCGGTGGTTAGAAAAGTATAGTTATTCTGCGGATCCATTTGCGCTTCAATATATCTTTACAGCTCCAAGCTTCTGATAACTCGATTGGCACTTTTGCTTCTACGCTGATGGACTGGGCTCATGTCCGCATCAACGGAGCGTGCGTGGTCGACGTCTGCTTCTTTGACCATGCTTCAGGGACCAAAATAAGAAGGTATTATTGACCGGGAACTCAGATTGTACTAGTCTCCAGCGTTTCCAGGCAGCGGCGTATTCCCCCTCCTCGTTCTGTTTCAGCATGTGACAATTCCGGAAGCAGGACTCGAACAGTAACTACAAACGCACCAAACAACGCCAGCTTCCTACGAGATGCCTTTACATAATTAAGCAGCATACTTCACATGTAGGACCGACGAAGAACATTCAGAGTCGCATTCCTCGGCGTGCGAAATCCGTGTATCGGCCGATCGCCCGCTTTGGGCCTTAATTGCGATCTTTTAAAGATCTACAGAGGTCATAGCGCCCCATGGGGAAAGCTGTGCCGTTCTCGACTGGCCGAGAAACGAGGGGAATCCTGGCATTGAGGTTACAACGGCATGCGAAATCGTGGGGAAGTGCAGTTTATCAGGGATCTCTTGGTCAGGGAATAGGGCTCACATGGCTTCTAATTCACTGAAGGAAATTGATAATGCCGAGCTCAGTAGAACATGCGTGATTGAAACAGGAAGGCCATGTTTATATGTGATTCACTATAAGAGAATTCGTCTATAAATACTGAGCCTTTGTCCTCAGAACAGATAACTAACCATCTCAACACAAACATTCTACAGCTCAGTCTTCAGCAATCACTCAGAAATCGTTCTTCAACATGCAGTTCTCTACCTCTTTCGTCGTAGCTGCTCTCTTCGGCACTGCCTTTGCCATGCCCCAGGCCAACCCTACTGATTGCCCCGAGACCTCTGCTATCCCTACCTGCGGTGTAAGTCAATCCTGAATAGCCGCTGTCTTTCCAGTGCTAACGATGTTCTCAAAGGCTCCTTGCATCACCTCCGCCGCCTCCGCCGTTGGCTGCAGCGACATTGCTTGCCAGTGTGCTAGCTCCAGCGCCATTCAGGCTTCGGCCATCAACTGTGTTCTTGACAACTGTGGTTTCCTCGAGGCTCTGCAGGTTCAGGCTTCTGCTGCCGCTGTCTGCACTGCTTGTGCTTAGATAAAGTCGTAAGGATGGCCTTTCACAAGTTATCTTGCCAACTCGCTGCGGAACTAGTCTCTTTCCAAGTATATAGTGCCCAATGAGTTAGAAGCACCAAAGAAAATGATTCTCACATATGTGCCCAGATTAATGATAGATATGACAAGGATATGCACTTAGCTGACCAACCATGGATGTAACCTTCCAAAGCGTACCCAGCGATAAGCCTCAGTAGCCTTGGTACTAAATGTAGTTGTCATGGAGGGGGTCTAGATCGGCCGCTACTGGGTACTCATCAGTACAGCCGTCAGATTAGCAGATCCTTGAAAGAGTTTGGTAAACGTTTCGGGGACTAGGTTGTCTGGGCTAATGCAAGTTCTTAACTGCAAGTTAAGTATAAATATCATAACTGGCTTATATCTGGGACAAGATATAATTTTCTGTAAGTAACTATTATAATAAAAATATAAAACCCAAAAACATAACTCATTCAGCCGCCTTTACGGGTTCAAAATGCTCTAATGCCAACTCAACACTACACAATACATCGGACATAACCAGTAAAGGCCTATGGTTAGCTATTATTAAGGTTAGTCCTCTATAACGGTTATAAAATAACTTTCCTTAATATATGGAAATCAAGCTTTAAAGATAGGATTTACCTCTTGCTATGTTATTAGTTCTTCTATAGCTAATATAATACAATCAGGTCTAGAATGGTGAGCCATAGAAATGCTGGGTTTATCGAGCAAATCATAAGACGATGAAAGTTCGAACATAGTGAGAGGTAAGGACACTATAGTTGGATTTCCTTTGGCCTTTGTAAATTAAAACTAAGTCAATGCCCTTGTCTAGATGTTTTTAGGTACAATATTGTGGATTTCAATAATCTGGTATGTAGTCAAAGGACGTCGATCGAAACGCGGATGACGTGACAGGACCGGCGAATCCGAATATGGAGGATAGCATGTAGCAGCAAAGGTGGATGCCCCAAAGTAATGAAGTTTGAGGAGCCCAACATAGACTATCCAGGCCAAATATACAAGATGGCCATGTCAAGTTGCTAAATTCTGGTCAAACCATTTATAGTTGGTTCCAGATACCTCAAAACGGAAGTACAGTAAAAGTGAAAGAAGGTGGTGAGGGTGTCTCCGTAGTTCTGCAGTGACCGAATGGGCTAGCCATGGGATATTCGGCAATACACTTAAAATGCCCGACACTGTGCTTGGTCCCCAGATATGAAATACAAGTATAAATATGCTGGTAATTCCATATCCAAATCAACTTCTTCACAGATCTTCCAACATGTCTCGACGCCTTTTCCCCATCATCGCTTTCGCTTTCGTTCTTTGTGGAGTGTCGCAGA
Source organism: Fusarium udum (assembly GCA_013186905.1). Classification (NCBI taxonomy): domain Eukaryota; kingdom Fungi; phylum Ascomycota; class Sordariomycetes; order Hypocreales; family Nectriaceae; genus Fusarium; species Fusarium udum. The sequence continues at coordinate 71,128 of JAAQPG010000046.1, forward strand.
AGGCTATCCTCACATTTAAAAGCACGACTTGTCTGACCGGTAACGGATACGCTTGGTCAGGAGGATCTACCTTCTTCGACTGTGACTACATTAGTGAGCAGATGTGCCTCTGACTGTGGCCTTGAACATAGCGAAGCTATGCCTGATCGAGAAACAAAGTTACCTGACATCAAGTGTATTTCCTCACAGAAGCCTGACGTTGTCGGAGATCACGGATACGAGTTCTTTGCATACAGCTCTGATTTAGCGAAGAAATATGGGAAGGTTGCCTTGGATGATGAGGAAACGAAAGAAATCTTGGCAGTTGTCAATGGTTCCTATGAAACGTCACTGGAGGATCTGTTGGCAAAGTTTGGGCACAGTGCGGTGAAGGAGGGTGAGATTCAAGATGAGTAGGAGCACTGATTCAGAGGAAATGGACGAAGCTAGCCTTGGTGACATTGAACTGAACTTTTCTTGGGTCTGTACACTTATATCAGCTGGTAAGGTGTAACATAGACACTAGTTACTTCAGGCATAATTCCATCATGCATCAGTCACAGATCAAGATACATAGACAGTGACCGAAGACAATATATCATACGTAACCTGAGAGATCTTCATATAATACATCTACTAGATTCCCAAAGCCTAACAATAATCAACAAGGCTTAAAAGAACTCATCATCAAGGCTAATATGTGCAGGAATGTTAGTTATAGGTACCACTGCGAGAGGTGCAGACATTTCCTTTCTGAGCAAACAGTGCTCCAGCCTTATGATAAGTGAAAAAGAAGTGGAAGCTGCATAGGCACAAACCAGACAGTTCATAGGGAATGGGCTATTGGCATTGCAACGACTTCTTGAGGAAGGAAAGGACGAATGCAAAGGGCAAGAATTGAGAAAGCTGAGTCACAAACATGCATGCAGAGGGGCACGTGAGTGAAGGAGACAATCTGATAGATATGTGATTCACGAATCATAAATACAAAATTATATAAAGCGGCGCTTTCATCCCATATTTCTTTTCTTCCTCCAAACCTCTAAGTTCCAATAAGATTAAAACGCCATATTAAAGAATACTTAAGCCGCTCAAGTCCTTGTTATAAAATGTGTTTTACAAAGTATACCAACTTCCGATGCGCAAATTGCAACCATCTTCTCAGCTGGAGAACAGACCATGAATGCTATGAGCATCCAGGGGAGCCGAGAAGAGGCTGCAGGATTAGCATCGAGAGGATAGACAAACCTCGCTCGAATAAAAAATGTCGAAAGTGTAGAGAGACGAAAAAGAAACAAGTAGAAACAGAAGGTGTCACGAATATGTACATGAGCGTGTGAGGCGCGTGATGTAAGCATCAACTGTCAGATCTATCAACTCAAAACGAATGCATGAGCAGGCGGTGGATTGGTTATGTACTGGAGGTCTGTGATTCAGAACCACATTAGAGTACACGGTTGATTCCTGAAAGTTTCCCCTACGGCTCAAACATCTACGAAAGCTGCCTTGTACCTTAGTATATCCTCACATTAGTTAGTCCTGTCAAAACCGAAACTATTGGCTTCAAAAAGATGTGTATGACAGTGACTTCCATTTTCTTTTGCACCGACTTTGTCGAGATCCTTCGCTATACAAAGAACGTAGAATGTTCTGCCTGTCCAGACTAGCTAGAGAAAGGCGGTACAGAACCTGTCCCAACAGCTGAGGTTGCATGGTTAGCTGAACAGTGCCCACCCTGTCTGGAAAGAAAGGAGAAAAAATGAACAGAGAGGAGAACATAGCAGAATCGCAACGTACTCGTGGTGCTTGCTCCCCGAACACTTCATATCTGAGCTGACTTGATCGTTGAACACGTATGCAGCCTATGATATCCCAAAAGGAAGGGCAGTATATATAAGCCACGCCCTCTCTCGTCTCTAAGCTTCCATATCTTCATCTCCATCCTCACCCACTATCTCAACATATCCTTGTCCATACACCAAAATGTGTAGAGTAACTTTCACAAAGTACTATTGCACTGTGTGCAAGGATCTTTTGTCGTGCGACGAACTTTTGTCATGCCAGGGAGTTCTCTACGAGCGTATTGATAAGGGGAAAGATTGTCAGCTTGAGATTCGGGACTTGGATGGATTTTTGCCAGCGACGGATTGCCCTCAGTGTGAGGTGAAGAGGATGATTGAAGAGGATAGTGCAGGCTTGGCAACGCACTGCAGACGAATTTAATGCAGACCTAGTCTTGGACCGGTGTATTAGTTAGTCTGTCTAGTCATACGATAGTAACATATATACGTACTGATTGAAGAGAATTTGTACGATTCCGAGATTTCAAATGTGTTTAAATTATTCAGTTCATTTGTGAATGTTCTCAAAGTCGGGCATCGCCCAGTATTTCATCCAATCTGTATTTAAAGGTTCTTCCACGGTTGTTCGATCGCCAGGGCGATAGGAAACCATCCACCATATCATTTCTTTAAAGGCGTGACGTTCCTTCTCACCAAGAACTTCCATGGCGCTTTTACGTCTTGGATCCTGAATACTCGATTCGAACCGTCCATCCAGTCTCTGCGGTGAGCCGCCGGTCCACTTCCCACTAGTCTGAATTTGCTATTCCAACTTTGACAGCGACATATTTGGATGCGATTTCGTCGCGGGCAAGCCAGATGGTTGAGAAGCCGCCGTATCCGAGCTTGTGTATAACGCGATATCGGCTGGCGAGATGGTCGCCGATATCAATCAGATGATAGCCACCCAGACTATAGCCATACGGGCTTTCAGCGTCCTCTATTGGGAGTACAAAACTGGAGAGGAAAAGTGCCTAAGTGATACGCTACGCAATTTGACAACGTTGATGATGATAAGATGAGGGACTTGCGATACCAGGAGGCTCTGCTTCACGCATTTGTTTTCACGACCATTGGATGGCAACAGTTAGGCGGCCAAAAGTGGATCCCACTGCCCGTCGTCTTCCGCACTGATCCTGGTCACTGGCTCGCCAAATGAAAGATTGATGCCAACAGACCTTGGGATCTGATTTGAAAAGACCGACTGTGAATCACAGCGCCAAATGTGACCCAAAGTTCAGGTAGGGTAAGGCGGTCAATGACCTACCAGGCAAACTTTCAGCTACCATAGAACAATTCAAGGAATTATTGTCACCCGGTTTCTGCCATTCCCGAACGAATAATTGGATCCACCGACCCCGAGCGGGATTTGGTTTATAGTGCTTTTCCAGTGGATGGCTCACTGTAAACTTGAATAAACAAACCGGCCCGACCTCATTAGCGCCCGACCATTGCACGACTTACCTTACGCAAACATAAGCTTCAGCAAACTCAACTGTCAATCGCACAATTCACTTCCGTTCGTCAATTGTCGCGATGCGACAGTCTCTGCGGCGAAAGTCTTGCAGTGCTTGCGCGCGCTCCAAGCGCCGCTGTAGTCTCAGTCTGCCCAGCTGCAGACGCTGCGCAGCGAAAGGCATAGAATGCTCGTATCCCACCGTCACGCCTGTGCCGCATGCAGTCCCAAGTGCCTCTGGCAGCCCGCTCCTCAATGGTTCAATTGACGATGCTTTGCTTTCGCTTCAGCTACCCTCATTCATCTCCCCGACTGAAACATATGGTACGCAGCTCGATATTGCAGAATATCATCCCCACACAGCAAACGATTATACGGCGCGCGCAGAATTCTTGGCTCATTTGATGTCACTGCAGTCCACGGCACTGGCGGATAAGGGTTTCAATGTTTTCATCCATTCGTCACAGACTCTGGCATCAGATGCCTTGCGCGACGCGTTAGCTGGAAGTGCCCTGCACGCTATGCGAAATCCTTCTAACGCGCGCTTCGTTGATTCTGAGATTACAAGGCGCGCCTCCAACATTGTCGCCGTCCTAGATGCAGCATCAATAAGTCACGATACCGTCGACTTGCGAATGCTTCCTTCAGTCCAAGCACTTCTTGTCTACCAATGTATGCGACTCTTCTCTCCGGGCAGTATCAGCCAACAAGCACAGGCGGAACGCGATAACATTATTCTTCAAATTTGGGCATCGCGATTGCAATTATCATTGCAACGTGGTGATGACCTGATGGAGACGGGCTGGGAGATTTGGGTTGAGCAAGAAGCTATCCGTCGCACGCTCATATGCATAGAGCTTGCGCAAGGCACCTACACTTACCTTCGAGGGAACTGGCCCATTGGTATGCGGTGTAATCACGATCTAAGATTTAACGCACAGAAAGCTCTTTGGGAAGCCAAGTCAGCTGCGGAATGGCGTTTGGTCTGCGACGATTTCGCGCATCCCTCGATGCCATGCAATATGATTCGCTTACATAAAGACATTGGCGGCGCAATGCCTGGTGACTTGGATGATCTAGGGGTCCTATTGCGGGCTGCGGGTGAAGGGCTTGCCGACATGAAAACCTGGCTTCGTCACGATAAAGAAGCCTTGCAGCGATGGGGCCAAGTGGGCGTATGACTTCTCATCGGCACAACAACAGTACATACAAGTTCTCTCTTGGGTGATCTGCCACTACAAGCCATGAACACCAATACGAAGGAATTGACCGTCTTTGTCAAGCCTATCCCTAATCGATCCACCCTTCAACTCCTCGACATCCCAAGCTGACCACACAAATCGACCATGCAAAAAGGCAGCTTCATCCGACGCGCACCAGACAGCAAATGCGCCTGGAAGACTCGCTACAGACTGTTAGGCAGGTTTTTATTGCAAAGACACATCACAAAACTTACCGTCGTCCCAGTTCACTATCATTTCTGCCATGCCCTTCTCCCGAACTTGGTCTGTCACAACGGCGCCTGGATGGAAGCTGGCGATCTGAGTGTGACAGGGATCCTTCTCTTCTGCAAGTTTCTGGACCAGCAAGGTTCCAGATGCCTTGGTCAGGGAATAAGAAGCCAGGTTTTTAGGGCCGCGGGAATCATGGATGGCACCCGATGAGACGTTGACTATATAGTACTATGGTCCGGATAGTCAGTGGTTTATCAAGCGAGAGGAGGGGGTGAAAAGGGGGGAGAGAGAGAGAGAGCTGGTTTCATACCTTTCTTTTTCCCTGTTCTTACTTGTGTAGGCGATCGCATAGTTGGTGTAGCGCGCGAGTGTTGACAATGAACTGCCCCCATGTCTTCTCCCAACCTTGATCCGACAATGTCCCATCAACATTAAGAGCAGCATTGAGGACCAAGACATCCACATGAACACCATTTGTGCTGAAAGAGTCAAACATCTGATCGATGTTGCTGGAATCAGACATTTGACAAACTACCCCCTCAAATTTGGTGTCGCAGTTGCAGTGATCATGAGCGAGTCTTGCTATTGCCTCGTCGAGCTTAGGACGAGTTCTACCAGTGATAATGATCTTATCTGCACCAGCCAAAGCAAAGTTCTCGGCAATGGCGTAGCCGATACCAGCAGATCCGCCGGTGATGAGGACTGTCCTCCCAGCTTGGGAAAGCGAAGGCTGTGAAGGATCTATAGCATCATACACGGTTGAATGTAATTTATTCGTCAGTGGCACTGGCTTGTATACGAAAGCGGCGGATTCGGCGTTGTTCGGCATGATGGAGGAAGCTTTTGGAGATGTTTGCAGTAGGCAAGGAGGTATGCCAACTTAAACAGATCTAAGACCCAGCGACGTCTATTTTATAGTTGACAATTCATTTGTAGGTATTGTACTAGGCGGGAATTCTTGCATACCATTTGCGGACTATTCTGGATCATGATTGCGGAAGTCCGTTACAGAGAGCGGCCTGTTGTGGATCTGACGATGGAGAGCCACATTTGGCCGCAGTGATAAGGATGAAAGGGGCGTTATCGAGAAACGCCTCCTGGTGCCATCCAGGTACGGCAGGTAATGCTAGAGTTTACGAGTCTGTAGTCTGTCGGTGAAAATTGATAGAAGCTCCGGAAAACTCAATCGATGACGTGTCCAGACATCATTTCATACAAAACACTCTCGTCATCCAGTCTTCCCTTGATACCATATACTGGCCCCCCAACCCTCTCCACAGCATCCATCACAACATAGCGCAACACTAACATTAAGAAAGGCATGGGATACTTGCCATTTATTACACTTCAATGGAATTTCCTATGAGAAAGGATGATAAGAGTACTCTCACGCCCTACGAAGCCCGTTACGGAGTCTTTGCTGTCTTCAGGGGTGATGTTGACCTACAACGACACGAGATTCTTCATTACATCCGCGGGCGCCTCGAAGCCAAATACATTCATCGGGTCTGGTACAACCAATTTAACAGAACGCGTATTAGACGGGATTTAGACAGCATACAGGGGCATTTCGCATTAAGCTTCTGCAACAAGACCTTTCCCATCTTTTTGTTCTCGGATTGCATCAGCCCTAGCAACAAAACTTTAGGCTCCCTGATCCATATCGCTATGCTCAATTACATTCATCAAATCTACTTCAAGCCTTATCGTACTGATATTGAGTATGACCAGTTCTTGGCTAGGGTGCTTCGGTTTGACTTTACTACACTATCTGATGATTCTTCGGCAGCCCAATGGGGATTGGAACTGAACCGATCAATCTGTACCAAGGTCGATCGCGCCTTGCTTGATCCTGACGTCCCAATGTGCAAGCACTATTCTATCCGCCCATTGTTTCGAGCTTTATCTGTCGTCATACGGCAGAGCGACTACCAGAGCTGTGGGATAATCTCGGATGTTTCTCAGCTACCAGTTGTTCTTGCTCTCACTGGGAACATCGATGGGTTGCACTCAGACATCAACACCGAGCTCGACTTACTCAGGGACATTTCGGAGCCCATCAGTTGTAGAACAACACGAGCAGTACGAACAACCCTCGGCACAGTAACCACATGGATTATGAAGCTACAAGAGCAAGAAGACCGCATTTTCGGCCCTAAGCCGGATCCAGTTGAATCAGCAAACGACCCCGAGATGCTTAAGCATCTATATATCCTGGAGCAGCTCCAGGCCGAGAATATGGGTTGGGGAAAGCGTCCCTTGAAGGGGCCAAGCTCGCAATGGGTGAACACGCATAGATATCCTATGTGGACTGGAGAGGGCGCCCGTACGGATGTACTACGAGCTTGCCAGGATGCTGAGCGCACTGAGCATGTCAAGGTTTGCAAATGTCCCGAGCCCTTGAGCTCGCTCTTGACTCAGGATCTTTGAGATTGTGATTTTGTGAGAGGCTGTCAATGGGGCTCTATCCATCAGGCAATGCGATGCCTTTGTTCAAGTACGGGGGCTTCTGTTTAGGAAACTTCAGGTTTTGAAGGCTAACTTATCCTGAAGACTATTTAGCTAATCCTAAGACGCAACTCATCATAGCCCCTCATTACACCTCCTACTTGGCTGGAATACACTCCATGAGTCTATCCTTGTCCCTTCGCAAAGCGTCATCAAGTGAAGTAAAAGGAATACCAAACTCATCCTGAACTTGTCTGGCTCCCCCTTGAACAAAGCTAAAAGGCTTCATGTTGGCAAAACGTTGAAACATGTGGCCATGGACACCTATACCCAACTTCTCTACCTCTTCAGGAGTGCTTTTCACAATTCCGACTTCTCTACCGCTGATCTTCACCAGAATATCGCGGATCTGCTCAAAGTCGAAGAGTTCATTCGCAAGGTCAATTTCTTGGCCTCGAAATCTGGTAGGATCTTGAAGTGCCGCAGCGGCGTACTTTCCCACGTCATGAGCATCAGTGTAAGGGAGTTTGGCACCACCAGTGAGAAGATCGTCAATTTCGCCATCTGTTGGGAGACGGGGAAAGTTATTGTAGGCATTTGGGATAAAGAAATCGTAGTGCATGAGTGCGGGTCGGAGAATAGTGTACGATTCGAACTTTCCAGTGCGAACAATATTTTCGACCTCATATTTGGAAGTATAGTATTCATGGAGGTGAGGAATAGCTTTGACATCTTCGTTATCCCAGATTTCCTTTTGGTCTGTACAAATGGCGGTAGCGGCGACGATGTTCTTGACGTTAGCTTTCTCGCAAGCCTCTACAATCTTTTTGGCCTGAAGGACCTCCAAGCCAGGGAAGGAAACTGTGTTGAGAAAGGCGGCTTGGCAGCCCTGAGCAGCTTTTAAGATGTCGTCGAGGTTCTTGCTTTCTCCTTGGAAGAGAGTGATGCTCGGGTCGCTTAGCAAGGCTGGGATCCTTTCGATGTTGCGGACGACAGCGTGGATCTTGTGGCCAGCTTCTAGTAGGTACTTGATGACCCATTGGCTTTGTTGACCAGTAGCCTGGGTGACGAGATAGACAGACATCACAGTATTGGTTGTGAAGAGATAATGGGAGTGACAGTGATAATTGGAGATGGCGCTGGATGAGTCTGAACGGTTGAGTAGCTGCCCTCTGGTGATTCTCCAGCGGTATATATACAGCCTGTTTATTCTCTACGGGTCCCGGCCACATTATAGCAATAGCCTCACTCCATGGTGATTTCTAATATGCTCTAAAGTGACGAATACATGATCCGGTCATTCTTTGGAAACGGAGTCTTCGCAAGCATTGTAAAAGTCCGGTCGTCTTTGGAGCTTAGCGTAGGGAAGAATCCGATCTTAGCTTCGATAAAAGTTGCTTCCAGTGGGGGACATGATGACAGGGGAATGTCACCTCAACTGATCATTGGTGCTTCTAAACTTAGTGCTGATGACAAATTCCTGGTCTGCTTATCATCTGAGAGACCCCATCACCAGCAACTTTGACCGAGAGATTGAGATCTTACTGCTTCCATCTACCGTACGACATTTGCTAGCGGAAACGAAATCAATCGGTGCTTCGGGTTGATTTGTTGAAATGAGACCCCGAAAAAGTTGTTGGACTTGCGCAGGTTAGTGTCGGCAAAGTGAGGAGCGAATTGGTCATCACTAAGCATCAACATCAGCTCGCAAGATTCAATGCGACGGAGTCCAACCGAGCTGTAACAAATGCAACCGGTCTCAACTGACCTGTCAAGGCTATGAAGCTCGTTTATCGTGGCCCCGAAACGGTGACAGGAAGCGGGCGATGGTATGCACTGAGGCAACGCAAGCGCCTCTATCGCCCCAAAAGGCCAGCGAGATCCCAAGTCGCCTCTTCTTGATCAATACATCATTTCGCGATGTCGAGCTACATAACTATCTATCCTCACAGCATGGCCATGCTCAGGTGCCCATTCGGCCTTCAAGGTCACTAAAACAGCCCGCAATGCATACCAATCAGAATGAACTGTTACATTACTGTGAGTGCTACAGCACATTTGCGATGTCTCCATCTTCTGACTTGTATTAGTTCATGACTTAGCGCACTTATCTTTGGTCACATTCAGCACGACGACAGCTGGCATCCGTGATACACTCATGAGAATGGCCATGGTCAACAACAGTGCTTCATCCTCGGCTCTTCTGCATGCTATGCTAGCCTATTCTTCCCTTCACCATCATGGCTTGAGCGAAACAGCTCTCAAGTTCAAAGTTCAGGCACTTCATTTACTATCCACTTCAGCCGAAGATGGCGAGTTGTCCTTAGTTAATGCCTCTCAGCACGTGGCTGCTTCCATGCTGCTTGGATCATTCGAGGTACGTGATCCCAGAGACTATTGAGACCCTGCTGATATTTAAGACTTTGCGTCCTTCTGAGAGCTCAGGTGAGTGGCTGTGGCATATTTGGGGCGCTGTGGATGTCATTCAAGCCACTCAACTCAGCGATCATTCTTCTGAGAGTGAAACCTACGCCCTCATTGACTGGGTCAACTATCATCATACGCTCTCGCGTTTCAGCACGCAGCACTGGCGACACAAAGCACTGGCTCAGAAGACATTTGGTAATCCGAATCAGCGCTTTGGCAGCGTAAATACCCCTCAATTGTCGATATACAAACCTGTATGCTTGTTATGACACCTGTGTTCGAGTTTAGCAGCTGAACAAACCCTCAGAATCACCCGTCTATAGATCCAACGTCTTCCATAATGAGCCTCCTTTTTGAGGCATGCGATGTTCTAATCGATCCACAAGATTCCAGATGTCACAGCCTAGAGTATCGCAATTCGCTCCAACGGCTCGAAGCACAGGTCGACGATCTCATCGCCAGCCCGATCCCTAATAGTCTAAATCCCGAAAGCGCAGTCGCCTTAGAACTCTATCGCGTAGCAACACGAATATATATAGCGCGCGCTTCACAGTCTCCGTGGGAAGCACCCGCACTTCTGGACTCGCTAATAGATGCACTGTTTGAGGGACCAGTGGCATCATGTACTTGCATCCACTTCTTTCCTCTGCTGATTCTCGCGTGTGAATCGAGAAGAGATGATCAGCGGGTGGCGATTCTTAACTTGATTGATAGAACACAGCGCGATTCACGGATCAGAAGTATGAAGGCCGTGACGAATGCCATCCAGGCTATTTGGGTGCAACAGGATCTTCATGCTGATAGTGAGGTGTTGGTGAACTATATGGATCTTCTCAGTATTGGTATGAGCTCAAATAGCACTATACCATCTTTTGCATAATATTTCAGTAGAAATACGATGGATGACTGCATATCGGGCGCGACGCGAGAACCTCGAGCTTCAGTATCCGATCAAAAACATGGAATCAGGATTCTTATCTTCCTCTGAAAGACGAATGACCATCTCTCCTCGTGCCCCGGACTTTCCATCAACATCGAGTAATGGCCCGGCCCGAATCCTTTGCTGACTGGCGATCGTCACAACCTGATTTGCTGGTGTTGATATCTGACCGTCGAAGGGATATCCTTTATCAGTTAGCCCCGACTCGGCAGTGAGACATGCGCCACCTGCTCAAGTGTCTTGCGTGAATATCAATGTCCCATTGGTTAGCCACCTTCCTAATGCAGACACCATGGTAACTTGAGATCAGACATTGATGTAGTATTGGGATTTTCGGAGTGATGAAGTGATCACGAGAGCTTTTTTGGGCGCTTGGAAATCTCCGAGCGGGCTCGCCAAGATGATAGCTTCTTGCGAGTGCCGGAGGATGCACTTCCCTTGGCATTTAAATGCCTGAAAAGCACTACGTTACATCCAAGCGATGACATTTCGTCCGCTACAAATCTTGCTTGGGAGCATGAAGATCGAAAAAGCCAATGTCTCCATGGGCTATTTCTTGCTTGACTAGTATGTCACTTGCTGCGCCAGCTCAGTAGCCCGGTGCCCGCATCACGCTCTTGCGAATACTACCTTAGTTTGCAACTACGATAAAAGACACCAGATTACAGAATAAATACCCTTTTGGGTTACATCGTCACTACCAGACGTAAATCAAGTGACGTGCGACCACTTACCTTATCTCGATGTTTCTTCTGCTGTCGCCAACCTTATCGGAGAAAGCCTGTCTACCAGCCCCGATGTCAAACCAATGCGTCGGTGAATCGCAAGCGACGATATCACCCGACTCTGACTCATGAGTCCGTCGCTCCCAGATGTTCGGTTTCTTTATTTCTGGGAGTTCTCTTTGCCATGTGTCGTTGACAGTCGCTATGATCGTCGTAGTGCTGAAACAGATCTGCAACGTTGCAACCGGACATGTCTGACAGCAGTCTGTCCATTCACCACGGCTATAATCACCTTTTCACTGCATTTCAAGTCATTACAGCCTTGCAAAAGTCACTTGAGTGTTCTGCACATGTTCTTTTTTCCAGCGCTGCAACTCAACATGTCTTTCAAGACCCTGCTGAGACGAGTCGATGACTTTGGAGAATGACGGGTTTCCTCTTATCTGTAGATTACACATTAGACAGGATATTTTTGAGGATGTCTTCCGTCGTATATAATACTCTCGAAGGCCGGTAGTCGGCAGAAAAAGGATCGATCACATTTACAGCATCAAATCACAATCTTACAACATTTATAAACCCTTCCGCTAGCGCAACTTAACATTCACAATGGTCGCACTCGACGATATGACTTCTGGCATTCCCGCCCTTGTCGTTCCAGCTAACAACGATGACATCTCTGAGGAGGCCACTGGCAGCGTCAACGCCGTTTATTTTGTCAACTGGTTCGTCTTCCCTCTCACGTGCTCTTGATTCATACACTCATCACATGCAGGGGTATCTATGGGCGTAACTATCAACCCCAGAACCTTCCCGCATCGCAACTGACTCACGTGCTTTATGCTTTCATGAATGTGAGAGCTGACGGAACTGTGTAAGTATTCCTATTGAACAGATGCCTTGGCTTAATGCTCATGACATATAGCTACACTGGAGATTCCTATGCCGATCTTGAGAAGCACTACACTGGCGACTGTAAGCGCAGCTGCCTGCTGTTACTGTAGAAGGATACTGACTCAACATAGCCTGGGAAGAGCCCGGTAACAACGCGTACGGATGCGTCAAGCAGCTCTTCCTCCTCAAGAAGGCCAATCGAAAGCTCAAAATCATGCTTTCCATCGGCGGCTGGACCTGGTCAACCAACTTCCCTGCTGCCTCTGCCTCAGCTGCTACCCGATCCACCTTCGCCAAGAGCTCTGTTGCTCTCATGAAAGACTGGGGCTTTGATGGTATCGACATCGACTGGGAATATCCCGCCAACGCTACCGACGCTAGTAACATGATTCTGCTACTCCAGGCCGTGCGCAGCGAGCTCGACTCCTATTCTAAGCAATATGCCAATGGATATCACTTCCAGCTTTCAATTGCTGCCCCGGCAGGTCCCGACAACTACAACAAGCTCAAAATGAAGGATCTCGGTTCGGTTCTGGACCACGTTAATCTCATGGCTTATGACTACGCCGGCTCGTGGAGCGCCTTCTCTGGCCATCAAGCTAACAAATACGCCAACACCAAGATCCCCAACGCTACGCCCTTCAACACTGACCAGGCTGTCAAGGCTTACGTCAGCGGTGGCGTTCCATCCGCCAAGATGGTTCTGGGCATGCCCATCTACGGTCGAGCATTTGAGAACACTGCTGGCCTCGGACAGCCATACTCTGGTGTCGGATCTGGAAGCTGGGAGAACGGTATCTGGGACTACAAGGCCTTGCCCAAGGCTGGAGCTAGTCTTGTCTATGACCGCGATGCCCAGGCCTCTTACAGCTATGACTCCAGCACTAAGGAGCTTATCTCTTTTGACACCCCTGGTATGGTCGAGAACAAGGTCCTTTACATTAAGAACCTTAGTCTTGGTGGCAGCATGTTCTGGGAGGCGTCCGCTGACAAGACTGGTGCTGACTCGCTGATCGGCACCAGCTCCAAGAAGCTTGGAACTCTCGATAGCACTAACAACTGTTTGAGCTACCCCAACTCGCAGTACGCCAACATCGCCAAGGGGCTTTCTTGAAGAGACAATGGCAACACAGTCGTGTTGGTAAGAACAAGGCAGATGTACAGCTTAGCTTTTGGGGATACACACTTATGGCATAGATTCGAATTATTATACCTTCGCTTTAGATATCAATAGACATTCGTTTGGCATTACTTCTGGACAGTATGGAGTGGCATTGTGCTGCAGCTTCACTGTGTGCCTTCGGATGAATTAGAGCACAGCTCCGTATATGCTTACACAAACATTACCTGTGGCGAACTTCTGTAGGAACTTGTGTCGCTGCGCAACGAGCGGTCGCGGCAGTGTGCTATCCGTCAATGGTATCGAAGAGACTGGCGGGCCGTGCATCGGGTAATGCACTTGATAAGCGGATATCCCACCAGTTTTTGAGGAGCGGGTAATGTCAAGAAAACAAGCATCATATAAATACTGACTCCCTTATCTCGCGCTACTTCGTATTGGAACGCCACTTCAAGAATGTCTGCTCTATTTCACAACTAGGCTAGGTCATCCCCTCCCCTTCGTCCCGAATTAGCCACCATGGATCGACCTATGAAACGCTATTCTACAGCTCATGAGATGGTTCCAGAGTTATCAGCACAGTTGAACACCTTTGCAATCAGACCGGATCGGTAGGCATCCTGGATAGATACAGCCACACTGTAACTTCAAGGGGGTTAGCTATCGCACGTACTACAGGGGCAGTTCGTTGTTGACTTACGTTCCGGCAATGACCATGAAGGATCCGACGAGTACGATGAGGGCATGAGACCAATACTTCGCCTGGCTAGACGAGTTGCCTGTTCTATAATGCTTGAAATCCTGCATCCAAAGGAGCGCTGGGAAGATCAAGCTGAAGGGGGCGAAACACACGGCGCCGGCAAGACCTAGGAGGTAGTTGAGAATGGGGACAGCCTCGGCAACGATAAAAGCGAGGATTCCGAGAGTAAGATTGCTACCAATCCAGGTAGTCCAATGGACCATCGTGTTCTCCTGAAGATGGTGTGAGTCGCGGAGCATTCGGACGAACATGTACTTGGCGGCCACGTGCTGGTAAATGCCGACACCAATGATAAGACCAGGAAGCGCAATTCCGTACGAGATTTTCTTGAACAGAGGACCTGCGCTTCCAAAAGCGGGAGTTGCCAGCCAAACGCCGCACCATCTGTAGATGACAAGGGAGAAAGACAGGTACATAGCCATCACGAGGACACCTGTAACAAGCACAGCCTTTTTGAAGTGCTCGGGGCGCTTCATTTCTGACAGCACAGGTAGATACATAGATGAACCACTGTTGCTGATGAAGATATTGGCAGATGCTGTGATGCCCGCTACGAACGTAGGATGAGCAATGGCAGTCCAACCCAGCTCGTAGTCACCAGTCTTAGGAGCCATTGCTGGGCGATCTTGCTGGGTCACAGCAACAACGAAGATGAAGACAGCCACGAAGAAGGTGAAGAAACCGATCCATGTAAGCCAGCCGAGGCGGCTGAAGGTTCGTACCGAGGAGAACAAGGTGATTGAGATCGCACCGATCAAGGTGAAGATGACGGTGCAGGCGCCGTGGTTAGAGATGGCGTTGAAGGCCGTTGAGATGGAAACGATACCGGCGGCGGAGATGAGGACTTGGGCAACCAGAATCTGAAGGCCAACAAGCTCTTTGCCAATTCGGCCCCAGAGACGACCGCACATATCAGCGAGTGCTATTCACATTGTTAGTTAGAGCTAACGGTATAAGCTTCAAATGGGTAGTGGGAACGTACTATGGCACTCAGGGTGACGGTTTCGGAACTCGCCCAGAATATATGCCGTATCTAAATGCTGTCAGCTCTCCTTATTCTCGTTAACAATTGGTTTCATGACTTACAGGTATTCAGAGTGTGCCAGCCAATAAGCGACAGACCGCCTCCAACGGCACCAAGCGTCGCAAACGCACCGGGCACGCTCAGAATACTCATGGCGAACTGGATCTTGAGGAAGATGATGGTGGCTCGCTGCCAACTGACAGTTCTGAACTGCACGCCATCATCTGTCTGCTGAAAGACTTCATGAGACTCAAGAGTCTCGCCTTTCATGGAGACAACCTCTTCATCGGCTGGTCTGTATGGTGTGACTTTCTCGTCGTTCACCTGCTGCACTTCTTGAGAGGCCATGATCGCCTTCATATATGTTGACAGAGATATCTATAGGGCAGAGACAGATGAGGAGAAGTAAAGGTGAAAGAGGAAGTGACTCAGTCTGTCTTCACAATCTCAATGGGCGATCATGCCCTTATTTCTACTGGATCCGAAATCGGTTGCTACCCCAGGTTATCTACCCCGACTTTATCTTTACGGTCTAGACTGGGCCTGCATATCGTGAGCTAGACGGTATCAGATTTTGGTCTCGTGGGTCGCTTTATCAAGTGTAAACCTTGTCAACCACTGATATTTGGCCGCTTATCAGGACCAGCTTTGGCGATATCCCCGTGTAGAGTTGCCCAATTGCAGTGAATACCTAGTCAGCGACAATCGGCTATGGGGCAGCAGAGACTAGTGATGGATGGTTCCGCACGTGGAAAGGCAAATTCCGCACTAAGATTGGGACACGTTTTGGAGCGTCGCGATCTAAACAAACTCCCGGGACGCATTTTCGAAGAGTCGGTGCTATTGGTGTCGTTTCTATCATGGTTGCAGACCTGCATTGCTGCTTCGTTGATAGCTGTCGGGTACGGAGCAAAGGAAACACCAAGATATAGGAATGTCGGCTACCGGATGGCGCATATTCTCGCTGTGATGCCTCTATTGAACTGGGTGACAGACGTTTCATCCAACCGCCGGTTTGTGTTAATTTTTTCAGCCTTTTGGGCTCTACGCTGCAGGCACCGCCTTTCAATATCTTCCAGTGCTCATTCATGAAATTATGACATATTTTGATAACTTATATGGGCGGTTGTATAATCAGGGACAACTGAAATACGGGAAGCAAAGGCGTGTCATTCTGTTATGACTCGGTTACAAGTCCCATGATGCCAAAGCCGCAAAGCAAGGTGAGCCTTCGCGCCTGCGCTTATCATCAGCCTCACAGATCTGTTCCAACTACCGTATCTTTAAAATCCAATCAATGCATAGCATCTCGGACACCGGCATTTATACATGTGCGGTATGTGGTGGCTAGTAATTATAGGCGTTCCCAATACTTTGTCGCGGGCCGCCCAGCGGAAAAAGCACGCTCCACGTGCCCGTACCCGCTATCATTCAGTGGGCGCAGCCGCTGGCAGAACCAAAATCTGGGGGGGGATAAGCGCTATCATTTAGCTCTATCTCGCCAACTCCACTCTCGTATCTGACTCACTTGATTGTAATCGTTACTAATGACCTCGTGTCTATGACGGGTATAGTTGAGTGAAGATATGGCCATTAACTCAAATGGCTTCCGTCATGGGATCAGACGATGATCTCTTCATTATATCTCGGCAATCCGGATATAGACAACTGAAATAGGTTGCCTCTCGATGCCGCTGTTCGTTGCTTAAGAAGACGATGATAGCTTCAGTCGGATCCATGACCATAACAGCAATTCCATCAACACTGTTGCTCAGCATATATCTTCCTTGAATCGTATCACATTATATCTTATCTCATTACACTCCATTAGCCATGTACGCGGACATTAGCAAGCCACCAGCCCCTCTCCCATCCATCAATCTCCAGGTCTTGAGACCTGGTCTGTCATTGCTATACCCACTCTCCAGACGAGGCCACGGCCCCGGTCTCATTATTTTCTCCGCCTCTACTGAGGATCCATTGGCTTTCTACGAAGGTGTCCCTTCCCCATTCGTGAAGTGGGCTGAAGAAGGTTATGCCGTTGTGCAGATTGAAGCTGCTGCATTTGAAGGGAAGGACAGCGGAGTTGTTCTCAAAGAAGCCATCGATGCTTTGAAGCAATGTGAGAAGTATGACCTAAACGATAAAGTTGGCCTGGTCTGTAAGTTGTCTTTCATGCGTATTCATATCGTTTTCCGTGCATTCTGACGTGTTTCCAGCGTATGAGCCACAATTATGGAATATCACTGCTCCTGGAATCGACCAAACCCCAGAGATTGTTGCCAGTGTTCTTTACGCCGACGCAGAGTCGGCAGAGACTTTGGCCTCTAGCGGAAAGCCTCTGTTGAAGCATATCGCCGGTCAAGATTTCAAGCCCTCAAGTCAATCACACTACCCTTACAAGGAGTCTTCAAGCTATGCTTTCGCGACTCCAGGGCACCCTCACTTTCACTACACTACCGAGTCTGTTTCTCACACTCGTAATCTCCAGTTCCTGAAGCCCAAGCTCAATGGACCCTTCTTTGACCTCGAGGCCATCTGGGATGAACATACCTGGTACGAGTTTAGTGATCGATCGGTGCAGCATACGATGAGCACAATGGTCCAGGAACCCTATGTGAATCATGTTCCAACTGTTGGTCTCCCCCAGAACATATAGACGTTCGATTGACTGACGATATCCAGTTGACTGGCGGTATCGGCCGAAGCAGTCTCACCAAGTTCTACCGAGATAACTTCATCTTCAACAATTCCCTCGATACTACGCTTGATCTTATAAGTCGCACGATAGGCATTGACCGCGTGATTGACGAGTTCATCTACAAATTCACACACGATCGTGAGATTGACTGGCTGTAAGATCCTGTAGCCTCAGAGCTTTTCATAGCTCATCATGCTAACTACCTTACCCATAGCTTACCTGGTATTCCGCCGACCTTCCAAAGAGCAGAAATTCCATTTACAGCCGTTGTCAACGTCCGTGGCGATCGCCTATATCATGAACACATCTCCTGGGATCAAGGCACTGCGCTCCGACAGCTTGGACTTATGCCTGAGTATCTACCCTTTCCTTATGCTGTGCCTGGTCAGACAGGAGGTCCTGGGGCAAAGTACGAGTACCGAGTTCCTGTGATCGGAATTGAGACTGCGGATAAGATGCGGGATAGGAACTCAGTTCCCTCAAACGATATGTTCAGTCACAAGATCCGTCAAGTTCAAGATGGTTCTGAAAACTTAAGGAGGGGAGAGAATATCAAGAAGGAGGCAGACGTTGTAGATGTAGCGGTTTGAGCCATGTTCAAGTTGAAAGATGAATCGTATACCAAGTTAGATATCCTGCTTGTAAATTGTCTTCATTGGTGCCCGTCACCGTCTTATATGGACTTCTTTGCATCGTAGTATTCCGGATACGTCTGCTTGTAGCCCAGCACAAATCTTCCCCAGTAGGCGGCAGTTGTAGGCAAGATTCGACTGACCACCCGACCCAGAAATTCATAGGGAATCGGAATTACCAATGGAGTATCGGCGCTGTGAAGAAAGACGAGAAGCTGAAAGATACTAGGTGCACTACCCGACGCTTTACAGTCATCCAAGTAGCCGAAGAAGTTTCTGAAGAACTGCTGTTCGTTCTGATATGACTCTGGAGTCAGATGAATATCCACCACGAGATCTCTGTCTTCGGTCGCATTTTCAAAGCGGTGAAAGTATCCAGCATTCACCGAGGCTGTAGCTTGACCATCTGGGTCGTCGGACAGGACGGCAAAGGGCTTTGGGTCAAGGCCGCAGTAGAAGTTCCCCTTGCCGGACTGGACGCGGAAAAATTCATCTTGGTAGATATGATAGTGAAATGGCGGCGCGATGATTGAAACGCCATTTTCTTTGTCTGTTGGGGGGATCCGATGGGTCATGATGTATTTTGAGCCGGGTCCTGAGAAGGTGACGGAAGACTTGCCGCCTTCGTATAGAATCGGGTTGTTCTGGGCATTTTGAGTGCGCGCTGGCCCTGACGATCTCAAGAATGAAAGCATGGTGTTGGCCAGTGATAATTTCGGTAGAGTTATGCCGATTTTCTTGATTATTGCAAGATGAAGCTAGATTATAATCGCTGTTGGTTGGGCACCAAAGAGGAGAGTCAGTCAGTACCGAGTGGGGAAGCCATCGCCAAGACATCCCATAGCCGATCCTAACAACCGCCGTGTAACAGAGCGAATTAGTAGATCATAACCTTGGCATTGACTGCAGCAGAAGACCAAATAACCCCGTGTCTTCTCAGATCCACT
>JAAQPG010000047.1:0-39308 GCA_013186905.1 Fusarium udum
CAAGGCTCCCTCCGATGCCAAGCCTAAAGGTCCCTCGGCAGTGTTCAACCCTTGTGCTGTCGTGATCGGCGAGGAACTCTTTGGTGGAAAGTCTTTCGGCGTCTCAGATATTGAGACAAGGCTTTACACCCGGCGAGCTGCGACTCTTGAGCAGTATCTCGCAGTCTTTATCGACTTCCCTCTTGCGGCTTCGAATGAGGACGAAGGCTTCGGACAGTGTCATACAAGTAAGCTCATTCCTATCACCGCTCATCTGGTCTGCGACCATCTTCTTGTACAGAGCTAATAATGTTCCAGTTGACTTCCAATCTCGCTCGCCAGTTCCATGCGGGTTCCGAAGGCTCAGGGTCAAGTTCCCTCATGAGATCGAGGTCAGTTTCCGGGCCGCAACTCAAGAAGAGATCTCCAAGCTTCCGAAGACCAAAGAGGCGATGTCATGGGTTGAGGTCACTCTCAAGAAAGGCGCCGAAATCTCTGTAGAGGGATTCGGGTTACCATTCGCCAACGCAAGTCACCCTGCGCACGAGTGGTTTCAACACCCAGACTCGGCCCACGTCATCGGCGGCAAGACGCTCCTCGGCCTTCTTCAGCAGGAGCGATTTTCCTTCATCGCCTCCGATCCTCATCCTTCGCTGCAAGTCAAGATGGACGTGCCTAGCATACCAGCCAAGTTCGATTACGGCTATGGTGACATCCACTTCTGGGACTTGGAGAGATACATGAAGCAGCTCAGCGAGATCAAAGGCGGGCAAGTCGAGGGTTCTTGGGACTACCCTACCGATGGGCACCACGTGGCCGCTCTCACTCAGAGTCTTGTCCAGGACATCATGTGGCTTCACCGAGATTGCCTCGAGATGGACAAAGAGAAGCGCACCGCATACTTCGTCAAGAAGCCAGCGACCCTCAAGCAATCGACACGATATTACGTCATTGTGTCCATGGGCAAGGGCTTCTTCACTCACTTCGCGAAGGCATGGGCACGTCTCACCAAGGACTTCCAAGTCAAGCTCGTGATCTACGACGGAGATCAGACTGAGGGATGGAAGGCTCGCATCCGAGAGTTCCCCGAATCTCTCGAAGTCCTGAACGATCACCCTCTCACCGCTGATGAAGACGAACTTGTTCTGGAGGTCATGCCCCCGAAGGCAGCTCGAGTAGAGCCCAAGGAGTTCAAGAACCGCACAGAGGCTGACAAGGCTGGCAAAGCGTGCTAGAATCACGTTACGCTCAACTGGGACCTACAGCTGCAGGAGATCGAACGCAAGGTCGAAGCCGTCTGTGAATTCCTCCCCACTGCTGCCCCTACCAGTGTCATTCGTGGCGAAAGCTCTGAGGACTCCAAGCCTCTCTCCGACCGTGAGAAGTTGGTGATGAGCCTCCATCGGGACCTCATGCGTGGCAATGGTTTCTGGAAGACGATGGTTGCCCCAGGCGGCATGGACCAGCTCGAGGACGACGTGGCTCAGATGGGTATCAACAACCAAGGCAAGCGTATGCGCCTTCAGACCCTGCCATCTGTCAACCTTCTTCGTGGCCCCAACGCAGAGTGGATCGACGCTCTGATGACCGAAGCCCTCGAGGTCGACCGCCAACGCTTCCGACGGTACCTCAGCAACTGCCCCCTTGGTCTGGGTCTCATCACGGCTGTAAGTATTATCCCAATGATAAGTCCAAGCACTTCAACTGACAAGTGAAATAGGGTCCTGGTTTTGGCAAGACCACTGCGGTTGCTCTCGCGACTCTCGGTATGGCAGCCAGTGTCGGTCGCGTCCTCGGCTCCGGGCCCACGCATGTTGCAGTCAACAACTTGTGTGCTCGCATCGACGTTGTTACTTGTCGCGTTACTGCAAAGTACAACTCCGGCAAGCAGCCAGGTGACCGTCTGCACCGAGCTCTGGTCGTCCGTGGCCACAAACTCCACGATGAGATTGCTGCCTTCAAGAAACTGCTGGAGAAGCCCGACCTTGGCGATGAGGCTGCACCATTTGGCACATGGGGTCTCAGGTCGAAGTGGAAGCTGCATCTGTCGGCTGCTTACTGGCTCCTCGTCTGTCTCGGCTCCGGTGCCCGCCCGCTCCATGAGGATGACAGCACCAAGCTCCACGAGCTCCACAAGTCTTTCGCTGAGAGCAGCGGCCTAGCTCGCCTCCGTGATCGGGTTTCCGGTAAGATCACTTGGGAAGAGTACGCCAACAACGGTGACACTGTTGGCAAGGCTGAGCTTGAGAACCTGGTCCAGCGCATCGTTGAAGCTGCTGACATCCTCTGCACCCTTCCCGCGCTCGCGCACACCGAGGACATACTCCACAGGTGGAAGCTGCAGGCCCGCGGCATCGCCATCGACGAGGCTGGCAACATCACTCGTGCTGACCTATGCTCTGTCTGGGGAAACACTCTCCTCCCTTGTCTGCTCGCTGGCGATGAGAAGCAGCTGGCTCCCGTGGTGATGACCTTGGAGGATGAGAAAGACGGCATCTATGTCAACCGTTTCGGCCCCGACGGCGTAATCTCGCCTCTTGAGTTCATCAAGGGAATGGGCTGGCCCGTCTACCGTCTGCGTACTCAACTGCGCTTGGCAAGAGGGCAGTTCGAGCTCTGCCGCAAATCGGTCTACAAGGATGTCGCCTGTACCTACGGCGCTGGTGCTGACGTCGAGCTCGCCTCTCACCATCTCGGTCACGTCTTGGAAGAGTTCATCCAGGTCAAGTTTCCCGCCGTCAAGCCCCCAAAGCCTGATGGAAAGCGCGGCACCCTCTCCCCTCTGTCCGTCGACTGCAAGAATTCCTTCTGTCACGTGGATCCCGTGACGCGCACCAGGAAGAACATCGACCAGATCAAGGTCGCCTTCAACTTCCTTGCCGAGTTCGTCAAGACCAAGCAGGTTAATCCTGCCGATATTCTCATCATCGCTCCATACTCCGCTATGATCGATGCCATCGAAAGCTTCTATAAGAAGCGAGAATACGAGGTCCTGAAGGACATGCGCCCGCCCTCCACCGTCGATGCAATCCAAGGTCAGGAGGCAGATATGGTTGTCGTTATTACAGCGACTACCCGCGCCGTCGGTGCTGGCTTCACCTCTGACGAGTGTCGACTCAACGTTATGTTGAGTCGACACAAGTGTGCTCTCGTCATCTTCAGTGACATCGACACGGTTGACTTCAAGGGCAGAGCCAGGGCGCAGAGGATAGAGACACCCACTGGCGAGGTGTCGTTTCAGAAGGCCATGATGCTCAGGGAGGTTCACAAGTCGCTGTTTAATGCGGGACGCGTGGCGGTGGTGGATTGTAAGCCGAACAAGGGCAAGGGCAAGGCGAAGGATGAGGCTGCCACAAAGGCATAGGTAGAGGAAATGGAATGGAATAATGCTGCTGAATGTGCCTTTCTGTATAATCAAATACCTTGTGAAGTTTACGTGTGCGCGTTGGACCCCTAGCAATTCCCCCAAGCCTCTTTGATATTCCAATATGAATAGAACTCACTCACTCTCATACACCCATCACGAAAGTACTCAAAGCTAGGTAAGCAGGAAAAGAACTACAAAGGATCAGGAATATATAGGGCTTCAATAATAAGACAGGAGGTCTCCTAGAACAATCAGATCCGTCGACATCCTGTCAACAATGCTTCCTTTTCACCCCTCCAGCAACCGCAAGTTGTGCTCACCCTGTCCCAAAATCGAATATCCAATAAGATCGATAACATCTTCAGTCAAAGCTTAACCAGTTATCCGCTCAAGAATGCTCAAATTTACCAAGCGGCAACAGGAGCAGCAGTATCAGCACCCAAGCATCCCTGCCACCAGTGTTGCCACCATTACCACCACCTCTCCAAACGACAACAGGTGCAGCAGGATCAGCACCCCAAGCATCCCAGCCACCAGTGTTGCCACCATCACCACCTCCCCAAGCATCCCCAGCACTAGCCTTACTGCCGTCNNCTTACTGCCGTCGTCCGCACCCCAAACATCTCCGCCGCCAGTATTACCGTCATCACCACCTCCTCCCCAAGCGTCCCGCCAGCGGCATTGCCAGCATCGTTGCCAGCATTCTCTCCCGCGTCAATGGCCAGAAAGCACCCAAGACAAAAGCCCAGTCAGGCGGCCACAGAAAGTTTATCATGAAGCATCTGCGCCTTGATCCCCCAATAGCCGCTACTATGAGCAGGCAATCTAGACGGTAGCCACATGACCGGTAGGCAAGGTTATGGTGAACTGTACGAACAATTTATCAGCTCTAGGTTATCCGGCTTTACTAACAGTTAGTCCCAGGTACTATACACGCAAAACCAATAACTTACATTAAATCTCTCCGAAGAGCTCAAGGTAGATAGGTTTGGTGGTGATCGCGGGCTGTGCCGGGGTAGACTGGGCGCATTGAATGTTGTCGGCGAGTATCTGAAAGGCGCAGGTAGACCAGGTGGAATACCAAGGATAAGTCAATTTCAATTAGAAGGAGACCACGTATAAGTGTAAGAGTGCAAATGTTTCAGGCCAAGATAAAGTAAAGGCTTGGGAAGAGTTGGGCCCTTGGAAGCATCTCAGGGCCATTTCATCTAGTCCAGGGGCCATCTGGTAGCTCGAGATTTCCTTGAAATGGGGCCAATTCTACCTTAGGTAACTACGATAGAGCAAATACTTGAGGTATGGGTTAGAGCAGTAGACAAATTCCGCTGGTTGTGCAATCGTTCTTTCCCGAAGTACATTGCTGGGCAAGAAGCCACAACGAGACGGAAGGAGCTCCTTCCCCTGAGATGAAGAAACTACAGGACAGAGGAAGGAGCTCCTTTCCCTGGCAATTCGGACATAACCACAAAAGATCTCGACGCCCCAGAACTTCTTTTTCTTCCTCTTCAAGCTCATCATTGTCTTTGATGTTTTGCTTTGCGTCTCGCCGTTTTTCGTTGCGTCTCGCCTATACGACACCTCTGTTTTCTGCCGCCGCCGCCGCGCCGCCTGACCTTTGTCCTTCTCTTCTCTTTCTCCTGGGTGTGGAAGACTTCTGGAGACGTTCGTTACAGGTGTCTTTTGGCCCTGTATTAACTCGTCTGTTCACTTCGGTGTCAGTTGGGCGTTCTGTTGAAGGTCGTCTGAAGCATTCAGTTTCCGACTCCCCCCCCATTCTCCTGTTTGTGAAGGCTTCCACAAGTTCGGTTTACAGGTGTCTTTTGGCCCTGTATTTACTCTCTGCTCACTTCTGTGACAGTTAGGCCGTTCGGTTGTCCGTAGCATTCAGTCTCGCCCCCCCCTTCTCTCTCACCCCCTATCTTCCTCAACAATGGCTACCGATATGGACCACACAGCCTCCCTCGACGAGATCCTCCAAGCTTTCGTGGTAAATCAATCCACCTAGGAGGCTGAATTGAGCAGGTACCATGAGCTCAAGGACAATACCATCACCCTCGACCAACCTCGCAAGAGAGAGCTCAAGAACCAGAGCGATAATGTCGATGGCTGTGCCAATGCTTGTCTCGATGTCCAGATCATGCTCCTTGATCACATCGGAAACTCGTAAGTTTACCCCTATCCATCATGAAATAGCACCTCTGACGATATCTGTAGACCATGGACCAGCCTGCCCGAGAGTGTCCAGAACGTCTTGAGCATCAAGTTTCCCGGATCAGAGTACTTGGTTCTGAAAGTCCAATTCGGAGTCGAGGATCTCAAAGCACTCCCTGTTGCAACTCCAGCCAGACCTCAAGCTGCGTCTGCTTACGTGACGCCACTAAGTATGATGCCTGGTTTCCTATAGTATATGCATTTCTAACATTTTTAGGCCTGGAACTTCCCCCAACCGGCCAGCATGCACAGTCTCCTGGTACCGCAGATAGGGGCTCTGTCAAGCGAAAGGCTGCACCTGTCCTTTCGGAAGCCCTTGGTTCTCTTCCAGAACTCTTCAAGAAACCACGCCTCAGTGGCCCAGAAGATGACTTTGTCCCCAGCGACGACGAATCCCCAGTAGATCTCGTTGACGACGATGACGCTGCTGCTGCAACCGCTGAGTGTCTTACACTGGTAGTTGATGATCAAGGCCTTATCCGCATCGGCCCGCAACCCATGAAGCCTCAATTATGGGTTCAATCAGTTCCGGAGAAAAGGGCAAATGATATCATCAAAGATGCTGTTACCGACAATCACAGGGCCACAGACTCTCGCTTCCCCAACTCGAATGCAGGCCGTCTAAAGCTCGCCGCTACCAAACTAGTCAGAGAATTTTCGGGGCTCATGATTGAGTCCAGGACTGGCTGGGTTAAGCTACTCTGTGACTACACAGGCCTCCCAATGTCATGGGCTCCTGGACCACGATCTCCCTCCTTAGAGTCTATATACCCAATTGTCAAATTTGAGGGTCATACCGAGTATCACGCCCCTCCAAATGGGTGTCTCGTTATGTCCTTTATGAACTGGGCAAAGAGGCAGCACCTCCCGATTGCTCTTCCTTTGGTTTCTGTCTGGCTCAATGCATACCAAGAGCCGAACTTCGACTCTCGGAAACGACAATGTGCTTGGGCTTTCAATGCACTCTCAAACACGATGATTATGACTCGGGATTTTCAAGCTATTGGTGCACACGAGAGTCTGATCAAGCACTGGAACAGCCTAGGAGTTGATGAGCAACGTGCTATACTTGAGATGCAACGAACAGGCACAAGGATACCTGGGGCCGAGAACCTACTTGAAGCAGCCAGCGAGGATTGTTTATGGGTCCCAACACAAAATCCTGTCGCTACCAGACGGAAATTCCACGCAGCCTCCATCTACAGAAACCTCAAACGCATCGCCGAATCAAAGGGCATCACAACCTCTGAGTTTGAGTACTACTGTACCATACTCTCTCCCGGCCGAATCAGGCAGAGAGTCTTCTATCCGTTTCATATCCTCTCCAGGCCCCAAGCTGAGAGAATTGGCTGGGATTGGGATATTCTGTTCCAGATCTGTCGGGAAATGCTTTACAAGATGCGATATCGCTGTAACAGGCACGCAGAGAAAGCAGGCCTTGGAGAGGCTCATGTAGATGCAGTCCGACTGATCTACTGGATGGGAACCTGGATTTGCGACCAGATCAATCGTCTCAAAGCCGAAAAGTCCGACAAAGAAGAGATCGCATTCTCCGTGATGCTTGACCGCTGGGGGTTGCCTATTCTCCCTTGGAGATCACATATCCTTCGAGTCTCACTTTGCAAGAAACAGGACCATGGAGTTGCAATGATCTTTGGTATTGAAGACACCCCTGACTTTGATCCTGTACAGCATATTGATCTTAGCTCTGCCACCGTTACTCTAGACACGGGTTTTACGAACATGGCAATGAAGAACTTCGACGCTGGCTCCTGGGATAGCCTCCGAACAATCATTATGCAGGTGCCTCTATATCACCCATTCTGGAAGGTTGATCTATCTCTTGGGGATAACCTCTGGGTAGGAGAATGGGACAGATCGATTCAAGCTGAGGCCCCTACACCTGAGTTCCAGGCCAACCTTTTGTCGATCGAGGCATGGGTTGACGAGCAGCCCAGAGATCCCTTCGTTTGCGCATACTGTGGCCAGACATTCAACAGTGCCGGTCGGTTGGTCGAGCATTCCCGAAGATGCTCTAAAGGCATTGAGGATGAACAAGAAGCACCAACCCTGGAGCAAGACAATCATGATCAAGAATACTGGGACAGCATATATAAGTGTGAAATTTGCGGTCAGTCATTCACACGGGTTGGCAATCTCACAGTGCATAAGAGAATGCATACAGGGGAGAAGCCTTATAAGTGTGACATTTGCGGTCTGTCATTTACACGGGCTGAAGGTCTCAACTGCCATAAGAATACGCACACTGGAGAGAAGCCCTACAAGTGTGACATTTGCGGTCAGTCATTTGCAAGGCCTTCCAGTCTCGACAGCCACAAGAAAACACATACTGGAGAAAAGCCCTACAAGTGTGATATTTGTGATCAGTCATTCACTCAGCCTCAAGGTCTCTTCGCACATAAGAAAACACATGGTGGAGAGAAGCCTTATAAGTGTGACGTTTGCGGTCGGTCATTTGCACGGTCTGACTATCTCAGCAACCATAAGAAAACGCATACTGCAGAGAAGCCTTATAAGTGTGACGTTTGCGGTCATTCGTTCAAACGGTCTAGCGATCTCAACAGTCATATGAAAACGCATACTGGGGAGAAGCCTTATAAGTGTGACATTTGCGGTCGGTCATTCAGACTGGTTGGCCAGCTCAACACTCATATGAAAATGCATACTGGAGAGCTTCCTAAGTGTGACATTTGCGGTCAGTCATTCTCAACAGCTGGATCTCTCAAGGTGCACATGAGAACGCATACTGGAGAAAAGCCCTATAAGTGTGACATTTGCGGTCAGTCATTTGCACAGTCTTCCGTTCTCGCGAGGCATAAGGCAAGACGACATAGGGGGGCCCCATAGGTGCTTTCTCTCTAAAATTCACACGATTACGGCTACTGTCCTGACATTGCTTTGCGCATAAATGGCGGCGCCTCTAGGTAGGTTAGAATGTGCGTAAGGAAATGGCATGGATCGGTGTCGCCCGTGTAACTGTTGGTATCTGTGTGACGAGGGCGGGTCGCGAGAGGAGAATCGTCAAAAACAACCACTTCGTCGACAGAGAAAGCAGCGAGGGCACGAGCAATGCGAGCGGGTTGGTTCATTCGCTGATCAGCAGAAGCGAGGCTGAGATTTTTCGTTAGTACAGGGATAGATGCTATTAGTAAGATACATGCTCTGAGAGAATACTACTGGGAATGGCAACGGAGATGGTCCATGGCCGACCACCTTCAATTGGGTCAAATATCGTGGAAGGTCTGGCGGAACCTCCCTCACGACCGTTATGTTCGGTTTTGCGTTTCTGGTAAAAGTTAATACATTGATTGGTGCGAATCTGGTGCTGATTTATAACAGACCTTAGAATTACGCTCTGAGTAAGACATCTTGTGGTTAATTGTAAGGACTGATGAGATCTGAAAAGTGTAGATCCCCTCGAGATAAAGTTGCGACAGCCAAACTCTAGCAAAAAGTTGTGATAGTGGGGCCGAATGTCCGGCAGAATCTCGCCGTCTTGGTCACCGCCTGCCCAACACAGAGCTTTCGAGGCTCGCCCGCGCTTCGTCAGCATCATGTCTAACTAACAGGATGCGACAAATGTGGCCTTTCATGACAAGCAAACAGACTCAACAGCAACGAAATCGCAACCATGAGCGGCCCCATTAACGTTGCTTCTGAGTCCGAATGGAGTAGTCTCCTCTCGGGTACAAATGTGGTCATCGCAGATTGTACGTTCAAACATTCCGCGAATATCTATGTCATCACTAACACGACTTCTACTTAGTCTACGCCGACTGGTGTGGTCCTTGCAAGATGATTGCGCCTACATTCGAAGCTCTCGCCAAAGAACATTCACGCCCGAAGAAGGTTGCCTTTGCAAAGGTCAACGTCGATAACCAGTCCGGCATCGCTCGAGCCCAAGGTGTTTCCGCCATGCCGACCTTCAAGATCTTCCACAACGGCACCTGCATCGAGACCATCAAGGGCGCCAACCCTCCCGCCCTCACGGCGGCTATCAATAATGCGGTCAAGCTGGGCGGACCAGCTACTGGTAATGTTTTCAAGACTCCCGGGCGAACGCTTGGTGGCGAATCACGATCTGCCTCGCTGTCCAAGCAGTGGAACTTGAAAGCCGTCTTCGATGCTCTGATAGCGTTCTTTGGACTATACTTTGTTTCTTTGTTCACGGTAAGTGACCGACTGTCGGTCTTCAGTGTGAAATACTGGGGTTGCTAATTAGATGGTAGTTTGACCCGTATAAGTCAGCGGAAGAGAGCCCTTTCAATGTTCATCGTAAACCAGCACCAAGAAACACCGGTGGCTCGCAGAGTGCCGGTGGTGCCAGAGCTCCTCCACGTTCGTCCTTCAAGACCTTGGCAGATCTTGGTGGCGATTAAGAGAAATTTCGGGTATGGCGTTCATCGGTAAAGGGCTCTACATGGGCATGGTTATTCAATGTCTTTAAGGCGAACTTACTATACAGTTCTAGAATCCTTTGACTCGTTTATATGATCTTGAATCTCCATTTTTGATTCATCGTGACCAGTTAGCTGAAGCGTTGCCACAAATACCACGTGACTACGCGTACATAAGATGAAGCTCTTAAAACTTCGACTCCATTACCTCAAATCTGTATAGTACGAAAAATGTTGTCGGCCAGAAGAATTCGGAATGCTTGTCCGAGGTGCAGTGCTTCTTCTTTAACAGTATACTTGCAGTTTAATTCTTCTTCCACTCCTTTACTTCGCCCACAGCATATTTCTTCATTCGGTTCCTTGCAGCCCAATAGGAACGCAGCAATTACGCAGGCATTTTCGACGTCAAGATGTTTGCGACAAGACACACAAACAACCGGACAGGCGTCGCCGGAGGAAATTGAGCAAATTGTTCGAGACGCTAAGCAGAGATTTCGAGATACTTTACCAAAAGGATATCTTAACGACGAAGAATATGCGGTTTACGAACGATTATACGGTGCACCGCTGCGTGAGACGAGACCTGAAGATGTCGGTATTCCAGAACATGCAGACATGGGACCACAGTCCCCACGACCGGATAACGAAGGTATTCTATTGAGGGAGCTGGAGGGTGGCGAATTTGAGGAGGTCACTTACGAAATTCCTCTGAATGAGGGTGTCGAAGACATCATCGAACCAACTCCGGAACCCGACTTGGAGGACCGCGCAATCGAACAAATTGTGCCAGGCTATGTGGATTTAGTTGCCAGAAGCCAACGGGAATACGATGCACTACAGAAGCTTTCGGAGGACTTCAAAGTCGCCCAGCAGAAGCAACAAGAGGCTGAAGACGGAGCAGCGGCCCAAGAAGAGCTGGAAATGGAGCAGCTGGAGGAAGATGCGAAAGCAACGTGGCCTGAGGAGTATGAGCATAGTGAGCGCCCCACTGGCGAGGAAGCACGATTTCACCCCTTGACTCTAGAGGGTCGCTTTTGGGGAAGCCCCATTGAGATTCTATTGCCACAGGACGAAATGATCATGCCAATTCGTGATCTTCTCCAGCGAACTCATATCGATCACGTAAAGAGTGCCGCTGAAACTGCATTTGGCGGTCCAGGTCTTCCTCTGTCCCCTGCGACACCTGAGGCTAAGAGGAATGGAAATATGTTTGGTGTTGGCCTTCCAGCAGATCAACGACATATGACTGAGATTGAAGGCGATGCTTTTCTAGCAGGCTTCATGCCGCCAGCCTATGCTTCAGTAATGGCCACCCTCAAAGAAGTTCGCAAGCGAGTCGGAAGCGAGTGGCTTCAGTCTAAGCTTAAAGATGGCAGTGGTATAAGCGTTCTTGATGCAGGGTCTGGTGGCGCAGGCTTGATTGCCTGGGACGAGATTGTGCGAGCTGAATGGGGTCTACTGAAGGAAAAGGGTGAAGTCAAGGGAGACGACCCCCCAGGTAAGCGTACAGTCATTATTGGCTCTGATCGTTTACGACACCGTACCAAGACTTTCCTGGAAAACACCACTTTCCTCCCTCGACTTCCCGACTATGAACACTCAGGAGAGATGAAGGGTGAGCATCTAGACGCGGGTAGCAAGCCTCAGCCTCGCAAGAGTTACGATGTCATCATCGCCTCTCATCTCTTTCTGAAGGAAGAGCAAGACCACTACCGACAAGCAGTCCTTAACAAACTCTGGTCCTTACTAAACAAAGATGGAGGTGTTCTGATTGTCCTAGAAAAGGCTCACCCTCGAGGATTTGAGGCTGTCGCTCATGTTCGAGACACCGTTCTTCGGCAGTTCCTTTTGCCTCAATCCGGAGAGCCAGAGCTTGAAAGTGAAGCCTTCAACCCTGCTTATGAACGGGAAAAGGAGCTTGGATATATCGTTGCCCCCTGTACTAACCAGGGATTGTGCCCGATGTATCAGACACCTGGTAAGAGCAAAGGCCGCAAGGATTACTGCCATTTCAGTCAGAGATTTGTCCGTCCTGCGTTCTATTCTCGAATGCTTGGAAACAGCACGAGGAATCAGGGCGAAGTCGAGTTTAGCTATGTTGCCTTCAGACGCGGTGTTGCTAAGCAGCGGTCTATAAGTGGCAAAGAGGCTGCAAACCGAGCCTTTGAAGGATACGAAGACTCTGACGAAAAGCCCGACATGCAGAGCCTACCGCGATCTATTATGCCTCCGTTGAAGAAGAAGGGTCACGTCACCCTTGACTTCTGTACACCGGAAGGCAAGCTTGAGAGATGGACCGTCACCAAGAGCCAGAGCAAACTTGCATACCACGATGCTCGCAAGTCACGATGGGGCGACCTTTGGGCTCTCGGAGCCAAGACGCGAGTTCCACGTAACGCTCGTGTTGGCAAGGGACCCGACGACGGTGGTAAACGAGCCGGCCAAGGCAAGAAGCCCAGAAAGGTCGAGATTGTCATGGGACCTGGCGGAATCAGTGCCAACGAGAAGAACGCCCCTCGTGAGCGTCGTGGAAAGAACAAGATGGATAAGAAGAGCCGCCTTATCAAGGAGATTCTCGAGGCGGAGGAGGAGGAAGAGAGAATAATCGCCAAGCAAATGGACGAAGAAGTAGAGGCTGAACTGCAAGACGACTCTGACAGAAGAGGTCGATCATAGGTGGATGTATTATATGTAAAATAGATGTATGGATACCAACCCTGGTTCGATGCCAGGTAGTCAATGGATATTGGGCATGATGATAGATCTCAACACCAAAATAACAAAATAATGACACGATTTTATGCAATACGCTGTTTGAAGCCCTCGAATCACACTTGGCAGTCGTGAAGCACTATCCAACATGATTTTGAATATTGTCCAAGTCGCTCGGCTTGCTTGCTAACTTCTTGAATGCCATTCCGGACAGTCAACTTCAACAATAAGAGCCACGCCCGGTTAGCTCAATCGGTAGAGCGTGAGACTCTTACGAGTACGCGATCTCAAGGTTGCGGGTTCGACCCCCGCATCGGGCTGTTCCTATAAATTCGATTGCGAGCGTTTGCGAGGCTTTCTTTTTTTGTATTCTGTGATGGTCATGCTTCGGTGTCATGGGGGTGTTTTCTGAAGTGAGCCTTTACGACGACGTATTTTGAGAAGGACCAATCATCCTTTTGTCTGCTCCTGACGAATGACAGTTTGTGATCCAATTGGCCTTGCTACCTATTTCTTCATCATGACGAGGCTCCAACTGCTAATAGGTAGGCGAAGTGCAATCACGTGTTTTGATATCGCATGGTTTTCTTGAAATTTGCATCTCCGCCCAAGAACCAAAACCACGGAATTGCATGCTCTGCATCAGATCATCTTATCGCTGCCCACACTCAAAATAACGTGCTTTATCGCAATTCTGACATCTCCGGTTGCGGCCCGCGGAAGTCGGCGATTGCGTTATCAAGGGTGTCTTTTGGTGCGCGCCGACAGCCCGATCAGAGAGATGGCGTGAGTTTGAGCCAATGGCACGGGCCTGATTTGGAGTTCTTTGGAGGGGGAGGGGCAATGGGGTAACTTTTTTTTCCATCTGCTCATGGAGGAAAGAGCAGGGGTTCAGGGTCTAGTCTTGTTCAGTTCATGAGACAGAGGGAGCTCTTTTATAAGCCGGCCGAGTCTCGCAGTCGCGATATTTTGGTGCGTTTTTGTTGAGGTGAAATATTTATTTTCTTTACTTTCTGTATAAGCAAATCAGTTTCTCTATCCAAAATGACATCAATAATACCTTCATCGCTTCTCGCAGCTCTCAACTGTAGAGGCAATACTCATCTCGTTATCGGCACGAACCCGCTCGCTGCCACTCGATGTACCCAGTCTCTAAGCTCTGGCGCAAAACCAATCCTTATTGCCCCCGAAGGCTCTGAGCTTCACTATGCTCTACAAAAGAAGATCGACGATGGCAGTGTTCAATGGCACAAAAAGCAGTTCGAAGACGCCGATTTGCTAAGGCTCGGCCGCGAGGAAGTGGATGGTGTAGTCGATGCTGTCTTTGTCACTTCAGGACCACGAGACCCTCAAAGTAGGTCTTATAATAACAAATTATAAAGATAACTACTAACAATAACTCGAGGCCTTCATATTTCTGCCCTCTGTAAACGAAACCGCATTCCCGTAAACGTCGTTGACGCTCCTCAACTCTGCACATTCTCCCTCCTCTCGACACATACCGACGGCCCGCTCCAGATCGGCGTCACTACAAATGGTCGTGGCTGTAAGCTAGCCTCGAGAATTCGTCGTGATATTGCCGCTTCTCTCCCCGTCAACCTAGGTGCTGCCTGCACACGCCTCGGAGACGTCCGCCGCCGCATCCATGATGAAGATTCTCTGGGCGCTCAAGACGACCCCGCCTCTCTCGATGATTCGTACGATCAAAACGCTCAATTCAACCGCTTGATTACTGAAGAGGATGCAAAGAATCGAAGGGTGCGCTGGTTGAGTCAAGTCTGTGAATACTGGCCCCTCAAGCGTCTCGCTGCTATTACCGACAACGATGTCGAGACGGTTCTCAAGTCGTATCCTGGCAACGGTCCTGATATCAAGCGCGATCCTGGTACACCAGAGAAACGTGTTGGCACCATTATCTTGGCCGGTAGCGGACCCGGTCACCCTGATCTCCTCACTCAAGCTACCCATAAAGCTATCAAGACCGCTGATCTTATTCTCGCTGATAAGCTGGTGCCTTCTGGTGTCCTTGACCTGATCCCCCGCCGCACTCCTGTTCAGATTGCTCGCAAGTTCCCTGGTAACGCAGATCGCGCTCAAGAAGAACTGCTTGAAATGGCTCTCGCCGGAGTTCAAGATGGCAAGACAGTCCTGCGCCTCAAGCAGGGCGATCCATATGTATATGGCCGTGGTGGTGAAGAGGTTGCCTACTTCCGTCAGCACGGCTTTGGAGACAGAGTATCTGTCCTCCCAGGTGTGACGAGTGCTCTTAGTGCTCCTCTTTTCGCTGCCATTCCTCCTACACAACGTGATGTTGCTGATCAGATCCTGATATGCACTGGCACGGGCAAGAAGGGCAAGGCTCCGTCACCACCAGAGTTCGTGCCCAGCCGTACTGTGGTCTTCCTCATGGCCCTTCACCGAATCAACGGCCTCATTCGTGAGCTGACTACTCACATCGAGCTCGAGCCTCTTGCCCCTGCTAATGAAGAGGCTGCTTCAACGCAGCCCCCTCCTCCACCAGAACCTACTCAAGTCTCGCCCGTAACAGGCGAGAGCAAGCGAGTACTCTGGCCCCGCAACACACCATGCGCCGTCATTGAGCGTGCCAGTTGTCCCGACCAGCGGGTTATTAGAACTACACTCGAGCATGTTGCTGAGGCTATTGAGACAGAGGGCAGTCGGCCTCCAGGTCTCTTGGTTGTTGGACGATCTTGCGAGACTCTGTTCACCCCTGAGAAAGGTCGAGCTTGGGTCGTTGAGGAAGGATTTAGAGGTATGGAAATAGAAGATTTCACCGTCGGCCTCGAGGCTTTGCAAGCATGATTCATGATATCCTATTGATTTGGGTTGGAGTTTACGCGGGCATGATAAGGGTTGCATAGCTGGAGTTGGGTAGATCTGGATGTTACTTCTACATAGACTCATATCAACAATGATCATTACTATCCAATCTTTATTCCCTCTGCACGCGGGCGCTTCGTGTAGACACATAGCGGTGCATCGCCGTCCTCCACTATCGGTCTCTTGCTTGCCAAAGGTTTCTGCAAGTCTTCCTGTCCAGGCTTTTCCAATAAGGCAAGCTCTTTATACTTCTCAGCACCCACAGCACCCAAAAGACCTTTCAGGTAGGTAGTCACCTCTCAACCCAGAGAGCTTGCTCTCCACTTCTCCAAAGGCTTTTTGCCAGTCACGCAATTCCTTGTCGAAATTGGTCCCCAGCTTTGTAATTATCAGCTGAACAATTGAATCAACCTTCATTCTCTTGAGTGAGTAGATTGGATCTTTTAGATGATACCCAAGGTGATTCAGTTGCGCGCGATCCATTGAGCATTCCCATTCTTGCTGTTCAGGATCCTCAAGGAAAGCATCAAGCCCTTGGAAATCTTTGCACTCTGTTTTGGTCCAGGTCCAACAAGAGAGCTTTTTGTGAGCCCATCCTGTCAGTTCGTCTGGCCGAGAAGTGATCGGACGATGGAGTACCTCTCGCAACGCGGTTTCCAGGAAATCCTGCACTGCTGGAGTTGTAGGCGTCCCATTTGACTCCAGAACCTTGATGAGAGGCTCAAGGAATTTATCACATATGGCATTGTTTTCAACTGGGGGCCAGGTTACTTGTTGTCGTTGAAAGTGTTGCACTTCCGCTCCAATATTCGCAAAGCTTCTTGTCCCGCCTATTGACATAGGCATCTTTCAGCAGCGCAACCAGTTCACTGCCTTGAGCCCGCCAGCCCGTGGTCAGACCAGACCTGAGCTCTTCAACTGGGAAATCCAATTGTTGCCCAGCATGCTTGAGGGTGAACTTGTAGAGCTCAGGGAATTTCTTGAATAAAATAGTTCTCTCAGATGACATGCGCTGTAGAAGAAACAACAAAAGGGATCTTTCAGATCTCGGGACGACTTTCCGAAGAAAGCTAACAGTGTTTAGTGATTTGCTCTTCTTAAGTCACGCATCATCTCTGACCAACTTACATTTGAAGTAGCCATTCTCCATCCTCACTGCGCTCTTTGAGAGTGTTGAGGACGAAGAGTGCGTTTCCCTTCTTCCATGAAGCCTGAGATTGTATCTTTTCTTCGCAAATGGGATCTGCCCAGACCTGGAAACTCTCACAGAGAGGGGGGTGGGTCGCCGATGACCTATAAACAGCACAAAAGGAACAGAAGTCATCAGCTGAAATAGTCTCTGATAAGTTCTTGAAACCTATTGTGCTGATGTCAATTTCGTAAATTTCACTGTAAAGCCGTAATGAGTTCGACCTACCAAAAGTTCCAATTGATCGCTTGCTCTTTGCCATCGAAGTGCTTCCTCAGAGAATTTACCAGTCCTCGGCCAATGCCCTCACCGTACGATCAGCAATTCTTTCTTAGACATTCCAGAAATATCCTCGTGTTCTCGAGCTCCAAAGCACACTTCGAGATGAGCCTGGAACTCAACCATCCAAAGGGGATTGCATGCTGATACACAAAGCGTTCTCCATGAAAGCTGTAGCAAGTTGTCTTGAGTATGGATCTTCTCGGTTCTTCAAAAGATCTTGATAACCCATTTTTATCAAGAAATAATCCCCGTCTCTGGTGCAAGACCTTCGAGAGAGCAGCCTGTTTGAGCATAACTGGTCAAGGTACTTCTTCGGCATAAGATAGGCAACCGTGCAGTGATAATGAAACACGGGCGGCGAAGCAACCAACCCCCCGTCATCCTCGCCATCGGGGCTAGCCCCCTAATATCGTAGTCCAAGAATTCTTCAAGGTCCAGAACGAGATCTGAAGAAAGTTTATCACCATTCAGATTGTACAGAGTCCTGAGGGTGGTTTGATCCTGGTACTAGTCACAGCTATCGCAGTCAACTTGGAAATGCGTTGTTTGTCCCAACATGAAGTAGAAGCCAGCTTCTGAACAGATCTCGTTCAAATAACGCCCAACGGATCGACCGCGGCCTTTAAGATCTCTAAAGCACCTGCCTGGCTTTGTGTAAAGATGGTCTAAGGGGTACAGCAGTCTTTCGTCTGTAAAGTCAAACCGAAACTTAGCCAGCATGGATTTGAGAGCCTTGGTTTGCTGGAAGAGAGTGGAGGCCGATAGCTTATCTTCCCCAGTTGCAAAGAGTTTGTAGGTGAGGACGAGTCGATATCCAGATGTCAGTCGCTCGACTTCATGTGTCACATCTGAATACCGGGACATGACTGTGAGGTCAAACTCGGAGTTTTCGGCTGTTGAAAGACCTCGTTTTTGAGATTCAAAGGACAAGCAAATGTCACCGCCCTCGT
Source organism: Fusarium udum (assembly GCA_013186905.1). Lineage (NCBI taxonomy): Eukaryota > Fungi > Ascomycota > Sordariomycetes > Hypocreales > Nectriaceae > Fusarium > Fusarium udum. Next base: position 17,950 of record JAAQPG010000047.1, read on the forward strand.
GTTGCGAGGGAAGACAGACGACAAGAGTTCCGATCGTGCCTTGTTCCTTTTCTGAATCACTACGGGCTTGAAAGAACGATCCGGGTTCGTAGAGAAGAAGCATGTGAGGATCGGCTCGTAGTTCGAACATACCGAGTCCTTTGGCCGTATCGCGCAGTATCCTTGAGCTAAAGTCCTCGAACCAGTGCTTGTTCACGAGACTGAACTTCGAGGCATCGAGCTCCTATGTATTGCGTACCGTAGTGTCAATAACCATCCTGCTGCGGTGTTCAGATGGCACCCGTTGGCAAATGCTCTTTATTGTCTGTGCATCCTCGTTTAGTGGTAGGCGGATAGGACGACCCCCTTCGATTACAAGACCTGGATTTGCATATTCACTATAGATATAGAAGGTACCAATTTCACCGGTAGATCGTATTGAGTCGAGCGTGCGTATCAACGCTTGTCTACTCTCGGTATATTCGTCAACTGAGGAACTTTCAGATCCTTCATCGGAATAGTCGGACATGGTGGTCTAACTCGCCAGCTCGAGCAGGCTTGTGCTCTTTGTTGACTTTGTGGTAATATCTTGGAGGCGCGAAGAGTCGGTTTATCTTGCCAAGAAAATGATGGACAGGTATGGCTTTGAATGCTTGCCCGCTGGAAATGGCCGTTGCACTATACTTGTGCAACGTTGGATAACAGTTGCCACAAGGCACAAGTGAAAACAGGGACCCTCCCTCTTGTTAATAAGATCAAACGTGGCAAACGAATAATAACAAGGAACTGTTTGTTCGCAGTGCTAAACGTTACCCGCTTCTGTTTGGCTTGCTGTTTGACCTTCTCTTTGATTGTGCGGCAAACCCTGGTCTATGCCGCCCATCTCGGAGGTGCAAAGTCGTTTACCAGGCTGTGGTTCGTCTGCAGTAGGTGGCCTTCTCACTACAGGTGAATTCAGTGGCGGTCCGTATGAACTTACCCCCGCCAGCAAGATGATCTCACGGTATCGTTGCTCACCAAGTGCCTTCCTCATGAAGTCACCCCGGAGAGGTTGAATAACTCTCTTCAAGCCATTGTAGTTGAAAACCCAGCTTCGTAAATCAGGTTCAGCCTGGGCCGCCGTCTTGGTCACTTTGAGTTTCTCACACGTGCCGGTTGTCTGATCCAATATCCTTAAGGCTTGGAGCGACTTTTCTACCCCAATAGCATGCTCGATATGCAACCTTCGAGTCTTTGGTGCGTTAAACTCCCAGACAGTATCCCGAGGCGAAGTCAGGAATCGATCCAGCTCAGCACAATCCTCGCAGAACCCACAACCTCGCTCTCGGAAAACCAATCCGCCGCCAGCCTGAGATTGCCTGAACAAGTCAAGGCGGATGATTTTGCGCACAAGAAGCTCAAGAGTATAGAACAAAGCTGGTGTTTTCCTCCACAGGCCGTCTGCGGCCAAACGAATGAGGGGGGTGATCAAGCAGAAGATAACGCCGAATGGATCTTTGACAAGAATCCATCTCGCTTTCTCTGCCACGAACAGAGAAAACGTCTCTTCGATTACCTTGGAAGCTTCTACGAATGCTCCCATAGCGTGGCACTCAGTGATGAGCCGAATAAACGGCCCGCAGATCAGATCGTGTCTTGGAGTCTCGACCAACCAACCTTCTTCCGCAGGCTCAAGCCTAAGGGGTGAGAAGTTGAGTTCACCATCGCTGTGGTTTATAATGCTTTTGTACATTTCCTTTGCATGTTTAAATTGCGGTTCATTTCTGAACTGGTAAATACGGAATAGAAGTTGAATCAAAAGTGCGCTATGGCTCTCGCTGTGACGCCCAGACGCAATTCTGGGAAGCAGCCTAATAACGTCGCATGAGCATCAAATCGATTTAAGTAAGTAACGGTCGGCAAAAGAGGATGGACGAACCTGTTGACAATCCATTGAGTACTGTCGCAGCGGAGCCGCATTAAGTCGAGAATCATTTCCAGATCCTTATACTCCCAATCGAGCTCTGTGTTGAGCTTCTCGTCCATTATTGTCTCCGACCATTCATCAAAAGATTTCCAAACAGGTGGACTGACAGCAAAGATAGTACGTGAAAAGTCGCGATACAATATTCCAAGTTGCCCAATGGGCTTCTTTGTGATATCGTCAAGCCTGTATTGAGGTTAGGTAATACATGGCTTTAGATGCAAGAAACTTACCATTCTTTCCAATCGATAGAATCTTCTGCAGCTTCATACTTGCTTGCAAGATACTCTGCAAGTACATGCACAACAGTTATGGGTGTCTTCCGGAAAGCTGTTGTATATAGTGGCATATAACCAGACCTCAAGCACCAGTTCACAATGGGGTTGATGCATGTGCATAGCACTTGCGTGTCATTCCCAGTGTCGCAAAGCTTGTCTATTATGTTTTCTGCCACCTTGATTGTACCCGCAGGATTCTTCTCTAAGTCGTCGACGACCATCGCCACAACAGGTGCCACACCTGGATGATGGCTCTCTTGATCTTGAGGTTGTCCTGGCCGCCGAGATGTGTTTTGACGGTCATCTGGTCTCACCAGGTCCAATAACCCTTCTTTCGGTATCAGAAGAACTGCATGGTCGTGCCAGCGGCGAGTCATGTCGTGCTCTTCCATGAGATATCCATTGCTCATGCCCTCGTCATCATCACTGGCAGGTTCAAGGTCCCATTTCCGATCCACGTCAAAGCCCAAGACCTCATTTTCTGCATCAAGCTCTTTGTTTTCTGCCAAGTATTGGCCTTCAGGCGTGAAGAGTCCGTTAATTGAACTTTCCACGGTTTTGCGAATGAGATTATCGGTCACCTCATGCGTGATTTCAGCGAACAGCATGTAAAGCCCGGCTTCTGAACAAGCCGTGGACAAGGCTTCACATACTGCCTTATCCCGGCCCCATGCTTCTCGGAGAGACAAAACCCCCGTGCCTTTCTTGTCGTCCAGTTTATACAGCATCTTTTTGGTACCAAAATGTCGGCGCTGCCACATCTGAAGAACTTCTTCCACGCGGCCACTTCCAACGTACGATGAAGGGACGGTGCTTTGCCCATCGTTGAACCGATGGACTATGTACGAGATAGTGAGCCGATATCCGGAGACCAGTTCGGTGGCCAGGCTATGTGCAGGAGAAATCCAACCAATGGCGGACAGGTCGAGAGCCGATGAAGCTGCAGTTGACACGGTTTTCCTTCTTCCACCAAGAGATACACCAATATCTCCACCCTGATGCTCAGACGGCAGACAAACGGAAATGTGGCCAACAATGTGATCAGATTGTTCAAGGCTTTGGTCTTGCTCGGCTACAGGGCCCGGCCCTTGAAGTGTCAACTTTTTTGGACTCAGCAAGGCATTTGCTATATCCAGGTCCTTGGTGATTTCCTGTGCTATCCTGTCCAGACATAACGGCCAGGCTGGATTGATCAAGTCGAATTGCGCACGGTCAAGCTCCCAGACATTCTGGGCCTTGTTGTCAGTACCCTGAACCGAGTGGCTCAGCTCTTTGATGATATCGGCATAGTGATCCGTTAGAGGTAGCGGTATTCTTTGCTGCCCTCCAATCTTGATACCTGGGTTGACGAACTCCTGGTAGCTTCTGAAGGATACAAGTTTAGATTCTGCCTGAATGGCATTCAGGGACGCGAACAGCTTCTTTTTCCATTCACTTTCTTCAATCTCAGACGCGTCGTCATCATCGTCATCACTAATTTCGATGACGTGTTGTGGTTGTAACATCCCGAAGGTATGTTGGGGTATAAGATGTCATGTTATGTCAAGTCGTGGAAGACGAGATGAGGTGAAAGAAGTTAGTTAGAGTTTGGTTACACGACAAAAGTGGCACGCGTCTCATAGGTAAGCGCGACACGCGAAATAACTGGCTAGACACGGAACGATGGTCAACACCAACATTCAACCGAAATAAGGCAATTTTACCATCTATTGGCATTTACTCGGTAGTTCAGTTGACATTCATTAGTGTTGGTGATGGGTTTCTTTACTGCTCCAAAAGAGACTGGAGCTATATATCAGTACCTGCCTAAGAGGGCCAGTGCTGTCGCCTTTCAGCCAGCGGTTGATAGCCCGGCCCGGCCCGTTACACCCCGACGTCAGCGAAACGTGAGGCAAAGAAATCTAGAATATCTATTCTAAATGACAAAGAGTTTTGCATACCTTAAATTTAGGATAGACTTAGTAGACCTTTAGACTGCCTTCATGACCATTATAGCACCTCGGTTCCGGGTCAGAAGTTTTCTTGCTCTATGAGGCTTTCTCAATGCCCAGTCCACCATCTATCCATTTTTGGTATTAAACAATGCGAGCTCACTGAAAAGAACCTGAAGCGCGTGTACATATGATCGCGGACCAGTTTTGCTTAAGTATCCATCAAGGTTCTTCATTAATACCGCGTTTCCTTGTTAGAAATACGTATATAATATGCCTTGGCTGGCAACGCCACCGGGGACGATACAAGAAATAACCTTATCTCACAGCCAATATCTCACTTCGTGTGTCAATCGACAACCTCCTACCATTAACCAAATATCTAATTATATAATACCTCCAAAGGCCAGCAAGAGTCAGTTTGAGCAAATATTGCAGATCTCACTTTGGGACAGCTGACTCATCAGCCCCGCTATCGCAAGACAATATCTCTCATGTGAAGCCTTCACCATGTTGATAAACCTCGACTTCTCCGATGCAAAGATGGGTTTTCTCTCACAACGAGCCACAGAGGCAGTTGGCGGACTAGATCTTCCATGGAGGTTCGCACCGAGGGGGGACTATGATGCAGATCATAACCCAAATGGTTTGGTGTCATTTGGTACAGCTGAACACGTACGAGAACCCTTTATTAGCTAGGGCTTTAGAATGCTGACCATACTAGGCTCTGGTAACGAAGGATTTAAAGGAGTTCACAGACAAGAATGTATGAGCGCATTCGCCAATCCTATAAAGCAGAATATCTTATAACTCACGCACATAGGTCACCATCTCCCATGATGATTTCCTCTATCGAGGAAGTCATGCAGGGGGTTCTCGCTTCCCCAAAGCATTAGCGGCCCACCTCAATGAATACCTTCAACCTTATAGCCCTGTAACTCCTGATATGATTCGGTGCGTTGGTGCTGCTACCGCAATGCATGATATTCTCGCATGGGGAGTTGCAGACCCTGGTGATGGTGTCCTGACTAGCAGGCCTGTATATGGCCGATTTGAGCTTGATTTCGGCAACATGTCTCAAGTCAGAGTCGTATACTCCAACAATAAGATAGAAGAAGCGTTCCAAGATGATATTGTCGGAAAGTTCGAGGAGGCGTTGTTACGCTCTCGAAAGGCCGGCGTTAATGTCAAGATGGTGCTAATGGTCAACCCCCATAACCCCCTGGGTAAGAAAGTGTTTGTACTTTTCTCGCCCAAAGACCTAATAATTTTCAGGCCGCTGTTATCATAAGTCAACGATCATCAGTATACTGCAATTCTGCCAGAAGCATAGACTGCATCTACTGAGCGATGAGATATACGCCTGCTCCGTTTTCGATACAGATGAGCCTGCAGTTCCTTTTACCTCGATACTTTCAATTAATCCGACTGGTCTTATAGATCCAGAGCTTCTTCATGTCACTTATGGTCTTAGCAAAGACTTTGGTGCAGCTGGTCTTCGGCTTGGTGCCATAATCACTCGAAGCCAACCTGTCCTCCGGGCTATCGAAGCGGCCATGCGTTTCAATAACCCCTCTGGAGCCAGCTTGGCTATCGGAAGTGCCATGCTTGAGGATCGAGCGTGGTGTCGAGCTTTTATTGACTCTTCACGGCTGAAGCTTGCACAAGCCCATCGCCATGTCACGTCCCAGCTCCGTGACATGGGTATCAAGTACTTACCCGGCAGCAACGCAGGGTTCTTTATCTGGGTTGATCTATCCCCATACCTTCCATCTGACTTCGACGGAGAGTCGAATCAAGAATTTGCTCTCGCGAAAAGGCTGCACAAGATGGGTGTGTTTCTGCACCCTCGCGAGGAGCATTCTGTCGAGCCGGGATGGTTCCGAATGGTATATTCGCAAGATCCAAGAACTGTTACCGAGGGACTTCGGAGGTATGTTGATGGTTATTGCATTGATGACTAGGTGCCAATGCTAATAATTCTAGAATCCATAAAACGATTTCTTAGCCTGAATGGCAGTGGAAAAGGATAATCAAACTTATGACGGGCAAATTCAAACATGTGTCAGAAATTTCAAAGATAGAGGTAGAAAACAGCCAGCCATCATACATAGGAATGTAAGTGGCTGTAGCTTTGATATCACGCTAGAAATCAAGCCTCAGTCCGAGCGATGATGATTTGATACCTCATCTTGATACATACTTGTATCTGCCACCTACTGGCTAACAGCATCCTCGAACTTCTTACCAGTTAACATGAGGAAGGCCTCTCGGTAGCGGTCTGCTGTAGCCTGAACGATATTCTGGGGTAGCTCCACGCCCTCCTTGCCCTTGAGTCCTTCCTTAGTGAGCCAGTTGCGGATAAATTGTTTGTCAAAGCTGTCCTGGTCGCGGCCAGGAATGTAGCCGGCTGCTGGCCAGAATCGAGAAGAGTCAGGGGTCAGAACCTCATCGACGAGGTAGATGTTTCCTTCTCCATCCTTGGCAAATTCAAACTTGGTGTCAGCCAAGAGAATGCCTCGCTCTTCGGCATACTTGGCGGCCTCCTCGTATATCTTGAGGGAAAGTTCCTTCACGCGGTCTGCAGTCTCACGATCACCAACCTCCTTCCAAGCGTCATCAGGGTGGATGTTCTCGTCGTGTTCTCCAGCATCAGCCTTGGTGCTTGGAGTCCAGAGAGGCTGCTTGAACTTCTGGGCTTCTTCCATGCCAGGCTCGACGGTGATGCCATGAACGGTTCCCTTCTGCTTGTACTCCTTGAAAGCTGAGCCTGTCAGGTAACCTCGTCTGTCGGACTGTTAGTGCTAAAATGTCCCTATAGAGCACGAAACTGAAGACTTGTTTCATATTCAAGGGAGGGTTCCGCGTGGCAGTTTTGCATTGGTGAGGGGGGACGTACACAATCGATTCGATCTTGATGACAGAAAGCTTCTTCACGACCATCGAACGGTCCTTGATGGTCTTTGCTTCTTCGGGAGTAACGCCCTCGGGAATATCGAGACTGATGAAATGGGTGCGGAGACCAGGAATACGCTCGGTTAGAACTTGGAACCAATGAGCCGAGACGAGGGTCAAAATCTTGCCCTTGTCAGGGATTGGGTTCTTCAGAACAGCATCGTACGCAGAGACACGGTCGGAGGCCACAAAGAGAAGAGTGTTCTTGTCTGGCAGCTCGAACAGGTCGCGCACTTTGCCAGAAGCAATCTTTTGAAAGCTTGGTAGCGAGATTTCCGTCAAAGCAGACATTGTGACTGAATTCTGTCGATTCGAGTTGATCAAGTTTGACTTGTTGGAATAAAGTCAATTGGTGAGTGACCAGGGTTAGTCACGGTTGTGATGATACCTGAAGGGAGGAAGTTGATGATGAGGTGATGAAAGTGTGAGGAGAAAAATTTAGCCTGTGACTTGGATACATCGTGGAAAGTTTCTCCACTGAGTCATAGAGGTATATGCCAGTGCGATTTCGCCATTGTAGGCAGCTGACCAAAGTCTTTGATGGGAAAGCAGACTTTCCACCTGTGACGCATTTCTCCTCATAAAATAACTGAACAAGAACCGATCGCACCTACTGACAGGGGCAACAAGGACGAGTCGCGCACAGTGTTTCACAGTGTTAATTGAGACTTTCGGTACGGTCTCACAAGACTCCACTCCCATGATGTTATTGGCTACGGCTTGCTTTCATCCAGACTTCAATATCATTCAGTAAAATACCTGGAGTGAGTATTTTGAATGAGCAGATGTAATTCGGAGGCTTTTATTTTACCAGGATTGAGTTTCTTTGCTCTCACTCTTCTCTTCTTCATATCAGGTCGAGTTCCTCTCGTGGATCTCCACATCTGTGTCAGACTGCATCATAACTTTCATACAGTTAGCGACGAGTTTTGCGAGTATAAAGGCAAATGGTGCAACATTAGAATGCAAAGCGGTAACCAGCATGTGTATTTTATCCAATTTATAAATCTCAAATCACGTTACCAAAAGTGTTCACAAAACAAAATGATATGATCGCACACTAAGATATCCACTTCCCCTTCGCCTCCAGTAACATAGGTACTTAGGTAGTCAAAGGGAGGAGGGAACATTGGAGATCCGATGCTAAACCTGGGCTGGACGATTTTCCTATATGAGTGTAAAAGATTAAACACGATCTCATTGTAAAGCTGTGCGAAAAATTGCAACCTTCTAGATCTAACGCGCCTGCTATATCAGATGGGTCACATGTGTTCATCTACCATTTGTTCGGGCACTCATACTCCAGGAACATATGCCTTACGAGATAAATTATTCTTTTCATTCTGTTTCCCAGACTCTTAAGTATCAGTTAGTAATCTCACCACACCATTGGCTTCCGCCAAATTCACCGCCTATCTCCTGACTACTGCCTACGTTACTCAAAGATATGTTATTCTCTGATTCCATTTCTCAGGTCAAGCAAGAGAACTGTCGAAGTCCATGCCTAGATCAGAATACCAATTTTCTCGGGTATTCAAGATAGATACTTTCTATCATAACATTAAAAGTGCATTCACTTACAGGCGGACAGGCGTTAGTCTGAAAAAATGCTGTTAAAGCCGCATGCCCATTAGAATTAACTTAAGTGCGCCTCCCGAGATACAAGTTGAGAACTAACGATCTATAACATATTGGTACAGCCTGAATAAGAACTTATTGATGTGCTGCCAGCCTCTCAAGAGTTTTGCCTGCTGCCTCAACATCGCCACTTTACTAACTTCCCCATCCCTGCCAAAGTAATGCGCATAAACCCGGGAACAGGAGTAATAAATTAGGCATCAATTAGGATTCTGATGTCTCGGAAGCATGTGAAAAGATGAAAGGGTTCTGCAGAGTTTGGTTCTCAGTTGAAACAATGAGGATACCACCTCGATAAACTTGATATCTCATAAAAGTCGTAATACTAAAGCTCAGACTCTCTCCAGCCCTAGCTATTACCAAACGGTCCGACAAACTAGCAACACGTCAATATTAATGCTTCCGGTCTGGCTCGTGCGTCAACAGCTTCCAGTTGATCTCCCTGAATGGGAACTCGTCTTCAGCCTTGGACTAGGCATATAAGAAAGTACAATTATATGGGTACTGAGTTATGTTTAGGCTGTTTATAGGCCGACATGTCAAAAGCCATCATGGCAAGGACCTTTTCACAGATATCACTGTAGCACTTTTGTCTTTTCGTGTGGCAGACTCGTTCATGAACTCGGCATCTGGCTAATGCCCCAACTAACCTCACTCGAATATTACGGATAAGACCGGTTGTTTTCTCGCTGCAGGGGATACTGGACCACTTTTTAAGCGTTGAGAGGATCAAGTAATAAATCCTTCGTTTTCTTGCCAGGCCTGTGTAATAATAATTTAGATGTATCATATTTCAAGAGTTGTGTCAACCCCCAGAGCCTGCCGATGAGTTTTGTGCCATGACTACGTGAAGAGAAGCAAAAAGATTGAATGGAAAGCTTACGAAGTCACAAAAGACCGAACTCACCCCGAAAAGCATATACCTGCTATTCAGAATTTACATACCTGGCAATTAGGTAGCTTTGGACATTTCAGAAAGTACGTGCATTGACCTGGCAGTCTGGCTTTCGCCTATTCCTACAGATTTGGTATCAACATTGACTAACAGGCAACTCAGATGGCACTAATTCCTGATGACAGCTGCTAGAAAAGATGGTGTCTCTAACGCTGTTCTCCGCGCTTGTTCGCTTGTAAACGATTTCTGGGGTGAGCTAACCCGAATCTTGCTATAATATCAGATTGAATGATTCCTCCATTGTTCATTGGCATTGGTTCATTCGGCTCGCCCCAGCTTCAGATGTCCTAATACTAATGCAGTAACACCAAATTATAAATGCCAGTGTCTGGAAATTGAAAGCCGATGGCATTTTGTTGACCACGCTGCCCATGTTAAACCTTATGTCATCAAATCAACGAAGGCCAAATAATCAAACACCCCACACTGGCTTATATTTCAGGACCTGTCCGACCAAAGTGGACGAAAGCGAGCCGTCTTATCATTGCATGTTGTAAATATCACAGATTTGACTTTGGATAAAACCATCGGCACTTCTTACTCCGTCTATGCTTGATTCGAACCATTTTTACAAAGGTTTGAATATCCCCTAGCGCCGAGTTTTGGGCTTCGGCCTTGGGATCTTGCTGGGAGAAGAACATGCCGATCATGTTTCGAGTCCGGTAGTTGATGGGAATCAGGATTCAGCTAGGGATAGTCCCGGCTTTAATGGGAGATAGAATGCCTGGACGTCAACATGCATACCTCGTGGCACCATGTTCGTCTCCAAGTGTGGCCCACACTTGTGATGGATCCGCTGTTCCGTCAAGAAATCATTCCATGGCACTCGCGGCAAGATTGGATTATGCCCGCGGAGCTTGACTGGGACTGGATGACTTGGGGGACAGAGTGAAATCTGGTTAGGGCTTCACCTCTTGTCTTTTTGTGGCTACAACACTGACTTAGTTATCTTAGCGTAAGGCTTAAGCTCAGTCGATGTAGGTCGATGAGCATGAATGGATCGGTCTCTTAGTTAAATGCCCATCATCGATGTACCGCAATTGCAAATCGTCGATTCGATCACCGCAAATCTTAGCAAGAAGTTGTGTGGCAACTCTGGTGTGTTTGGAACACATCGACGTAGAGGATCAGCGATCAACCAATAAAGAGTACAAAGCGATACTATACCCATTTCGGCTTGTTTCGAGATTTAATTGGTAGGTTAGTGACTGTGAGTCCCTTGGACAATGTCAAGGAAGTCAACCGGAGAATAGGCAGCTTCACTGTGCTTGAAGGCTCCAGGACGAGCTTTGGGAAAGTATTATTGGCTACTGCGTATCAATTGCGTACCATTCACCTGTAGTAAACAAGATTCCAACAGTAAAGCGCGTGAGGGGTTGAAAAATAGAAACGATTGATGAGGTTCATGGCGGATGATACGCACTAGACGAGTCCAATACAATAGCTTGAGATGTTGAGTTTTCAGCCCTTCTTCTCTGGGTTTCTGTACCTAGTGCCTAGGCTTGGTATTGATTTACGTCAAAGCACATCCCAAGTTTCATACGGAGTACGAGGTAGTTAGATAAGTAGCGAGCGAATTGCCCAAGCTCAAACCATGGTCATGGTCTAAATATCATCCTAGTAGAACCGGCCCCTCCCGTCATCCCTGTTGCATTGCGTTCCTCGACCAATCACGGTCGATCCACGCGTCTCGTAACTGCTTCGAGGTCTATTAGGCGCGGTTGCAGAAGCAAGCAAGCAAACACGAATGTCTCCTCTTCACTCGTTCTCAACAAGCAGGTAGTTCTTATGTAGAAGATGAGGCCCCTACCAGTCAGGCACCCGTATCACCCCCCCAGGGCCTTGTCTCATTATCGTCTTCATTTATCTATTGTCATCCATAATATTTCGAGTTTTGCGCTGCTGGTCTTTCTCTGGATATTTGATCATCGGGTTCGCGTGGCCAAGTAACGCTAATATAGAAACATCACACAGAGTTCCAGACGCTCCCACGCAATCCGTCTTGGCCATTTTCGCTGTGAAGCCCGCTCGTCGAGATCGTTCTAAGCCTCCCCCTTGTTTTTGGTCTCCTCGACCCAGCTTGTACTGGGCAGCCCTCAGGGAGGAACTGACTGAACTACAAACTACTTATAAAGCCACGGAGCCGGTGCCAACTACCTACTAAACTGCAGATCAACGCTTCCTTGCCGATCAGCTGCGCGCAGTCAATCTGATCGGGCAGTTTAATACCCTTAACACCCTCGTCTTATGGGCCAATCGCCTCACCTGATCTGCCTATCCTTTCCCTCGATCTCCACAGACATAACCCGTACTCCGTATCTTATTTCGTTCTCCTCTTCTGCTCATAAGCGCTTGCGCTTGTACTTCCACGGATGTAGTGTATTCCTGCCTAAGCGACCTATCAGTACTGCTTTGAATGGTGGAAGTGAAGCGCACAGCTTCGTGCTGACCTGCTCCTACGTATTGCTTTTTGTTGGCTGGACGGCGTCACGTATCTGGCCTGGCCTGGGCTGTCTACAGTCCTGCAGCCAATCTCCCGCTCCCTCTCCCTCTGTCTACTAAGGTAATCGGTCTCGATTCTAGCAAGTTTGTCAACACTAATCCAATCTAACATAGTATACAAGGCACAAGGGTTCAGTTTCACCAGGATACGGGCCACGATTGGTACGCAACGACGTCGGCATCAGCATCAGCATCACCAATTGGCGTTTAGAGTACAGTGCATTTTGTCATTCGATCGTCTTTTTGTACCCTTGCTTGTTGCAGCACCAGCATCTACACCAGCACCAGCACCTGGTTCCGGCGCACACCTTGTTCTACTGGAGCTCTAGTGACTGCTATCGTTTATTCGCATCTCACCACTTGCCGGAGTGAAAACATGGAGTCCTCCGTCCCGGTCGTCAAACGACGAGCTTCAATTGCTTGTAGTCGGTAGATAAGCCTGTCTCGTGTCTTTTGCGCACTCGTTTGCTGATCCTACGCCACAGATGTCGAGTAATGAGAAGTAAATGTGTCCGCGATCGTGGCCAGTCTTTTTGTAAGGCCTGCTTAGACGCAGAGGCTGAATGGTAGGCTTCCCATATCATATCTCTGAAACTTTGTCTGAATTTCTGTACAATAGCGTCTTCAGGCCACGAGGCCAACCAGATCATGATCGATCTCAAAGGCGTCCGCGCGTTGCTCGCAAAAAGACTGCCAAGACAACTCGACAGGATCCAGGAGGGTTACAACGTGAGAGTCTTGCTCCAGGCACACTGAGTAACGGGTGGGAAAATCTGCCTCCAGTACCAGAAATCGTTGATGGTATAAACCAGTTCACGCGGCATTACTTCCAACTCGGTTTCATTCCTAAAGAACAATTTCCCCAGCGTCTGCTCAGAGATCGCACGTCGGTCAGCGTCTTTCTCGTTGTCAGTATTCTTAGCATTTCAGCTCGCCTCAGTCGTCCTCTATCAAGGCGGTATGGATGCGGCATCAAGGCATCCGAGTTTTTCTTGAAGCGGGCGACAGAAATTGCACTCGGCGAAATATTTCCGACAAAAAATACACTAGAGAACTGCCAGGCCTTTTATCTTCTGAGCATCGCACAACAAGGGAATGGACTCAAAGATGAGAGCCATGTACGTGTGGAAGACCTGAAAAACCGCCTCATTACTGACTTGATAGACGAGCATGGGCCTCGCTCTTCGAATTGCGTCTGCGATCAAGCTGCATTTGGAACAGACTTATGCCTATGAGACTTCAAACCCTACGCCTGATGCCATCATTCTTCGCGAATCCGCACGGAGGACCCTGGTAAGTCATGCCAAATAAACAAACGTTAGTGACGCAGCTGAATAGAATGTACTCAGTGGATGTTACATAGTCAGGATCAGCTACACTCATGCTCTTCCTCGCCCATCTCTCTCGCTGCTTCGGATATCGACGCCCTGCTACCTTGTGATGAGGAAGACTTCGCCAATGGGCGAGAGCCTCCTTCGCGAGCTGCTCTTGAAGGTACCCCGCGTGCTATCAAGGACCCAAGCCTGGTCAATGATCCAAACCGGTCTCTTTTCGGCACTCTTATTCAAGCACACGGATTCTGGGGCGTTGTCACACGGGATGCAGTCAACTATACTCCATGCTCTTATCCATGTGACCCAGAGAGCAAGTTTTTCAAAGTCTCGACAAAGCTTGATCAGTGGGAAAGAAGCTTGCCTCCCAACCACCGATGGAGTATGGCTAGACTTTCTGAGTACAAGGCCAAAGAACAGGATCTGGTATGCGGCCCCTTTTGTAGCAAGCCAAGCCACTAACAACCCAGGCATATCTCGGGGTCACAATGATTCCGCGACTTTGCAATATCGTTCTCCGTCGCCCATACTTGGAGTAGTAAGTTTAGATAAGCAACACATAATGCCTGGTCTAATATGCTGTAGTATCCTGACTTCATCAGGCGAAAATCACCAGAGGCCGTCGGTCTTTGACGAGATAGCATGCGATCTTTTCGAGAATGTTCATAGACTTTACGAACAAATCGTGGCCCAGTTTACAGGACGCTCTTCAGATGAAAGTGTCGGTGCACAAATGGCCGCCTTTTGTGTCTACACCTGCGGCCTTTTTTCCATATATCTTTGGCGCTATCCGAACTGTAAGTTATCCTGATCGATAACGTTATACCCTAGGTATTGATTCTCTTCGTTTTATCTAGTACTGAAAAGCACGTATGACGGGAAAAAGATGTTTCTACGCAGTCTGGATATTCTGATGGAATGCAAAGAGGTCTGGCCTCTTGCTTCTCGTTGGGTCGATGCCTTGCGCCGCTTTGCTCACGATCCTGTCAGCTCATTTAAAAGCGAAAATGGAATGGCGGATGGCAGAGACCCAGCCCACGATCCATTAACTCACCTTCCTACGACCACGCCGATATCATCTAGCGCGTCTCCTACTTCGTCTCTGTACACTCAACAGAGCAATTCCCTTGCTTCAAGTTCCACTGCTCTGCAATCTCCATCTCCAAACGATATCTCTGTGCCCATATCTACGACTCATATCATGCCCTCTCATTTTTCTCGGCCTCAAATCCAACAACAGCTACAGATTCATTCTCATCCTCATCAGCCACCGCTATCGGCAATACCACAGCGGCAGGCTTTTGTTCCACCTCAGCTTCAGCCTCAGCTTTACATGAGTCCTGATAATATTGCCAACTTTGACATGGTCCTGGGGGGCTTTGACCCCAATGCTGTCCAAGCTTATCCGATGGCATCACAGGGCAACGCTCTGTTAGCAACCAGCATGCCAACAAATATGGATATCACCAGTGGGCCACTAAACCCTCCTCTGGACGGCTTCTTGGACGAGTTGAACTATTATTCGTACGGATCTCAGGAATGGCTACCAACAAATAACTTGTTCGGAGGTTACAAGTGATTTCTCTTGGCGCTGTCTGGGATCCAAAGCTTGCAAGAAAGAAATGTTGCAATACAGTGATCGTCTCCCATTCCATCACGTTGGACAGACGAGGCAGCAAAATGACACACTTTTTACAGGGTATTTTGATTCCATATCTGGTCATGTTCCTTACACTTTAAATTTAGATAAAATTGAAAATCATGGGGATTATTTCTCACATTTAAATGGGACTCATCTCATCTTTGTAGGCGAAAATGGTCAATAGCCTGTCACTTTATTTCATAACCAAGACCTATCGAGGGATCCGATATATGAAGTGTGAATTCCACCATGATTTAGAGTCACACCTGAGAAACAGGTTCAAATGTGAAGCCTGCGTTTCATTTGTGGTAATTGCTACGTCTGGCTAGGATTCATCAGCACAAGATGGCATTTCACAGTCTTGCAAGTGTCCGTGGGTTCATGAATTGTGTGAGAGCCAACGATTGTTTGACTATCGACAGCTACAGACGAGCTCACTTGATACTCTAGTCCGAAGGTTTCATTTCAACGTGTCTTCGCTCAACTCTAAGGGTCCCCTACACACTCCGAATTTTCAAACCACTCCTCAAGAATCCCACCATGTTCCACAAAGGTGGTTTGTCCGAGTACGCCGTCCTAAGCCTTCCCTAACACTTGAAAGGGAATCCAAGACAGACTCCATGGGCCGTGACAACCAGGGCTGCAAAAGCAGAACAAAAAAAAGAGTAATAAACCGGCCGCCTTGACTCCCTATCCTCTACATGAATTTTGGGCCGCCGCCGCTTTTCATCCTCGCAGGGCATACATGACTTCTCTATTCCATCGTTGCATCTGAATAAATAAAACAAAATGGACTGTGTAGTGTAGTGTAGTGATATGAAAGGGGAATGAATACATCATGTAGCGATGAATATGCCAGGTGAAGCGTCATGAGGGGGTATTTGAATTACTGTAGTGTCGTATGGGGTCTATATACATGCAAGGGCCGTGGGGATCGTGCTATGACTGGGGAGGGGGAGGGGAGCATTTATTTGTGGCGGCGATCGCTCGCCTTGGATTTGAGATAAGAGTCTGAGTGCCAGATCAGTTGGCCATGACGGCCTGAGAGCCACCCAGTTGGCGTTTAACCTGCTCGCGGGCCCAGCGGGCGGTCTCGATGGTTCGGGGCTGGAATTCCCGGTTGGTCTTGGTCTCCTTGATCATAACAGTGAGCCAGTCTTGGCGGAAAGCGTCAACCAGTTGGCCGTCAGGGTAGGCATCAGCAAGGTCACTGTTCAAGTTAGCATACTTCGTGCAAATTGTTGGGCCAGAATGGCTTACCCAATAACGCCCATGGAAGCCCGCATCAAGGATTCGCTTCGGTTCATATCACTAGCGATAATGCTGAGGGCGTTGAAGATGAGAGGGACGTATTGCTGGAGAGCTTGTGCTATGACGTGTTAGTAACGATTGCATACCAGACGGACAGGACGACATACTCTTCTCGCTGACCTTCATGGCGCCAATAATTCCGCCCCAGGCATCCATAATACCCTCACGAAGGGAGACGACATAGTCGTACATCTCGTAGGGGCCTTCGGGAGAAGCGGTAACAGTTGTAGCTTGCTCGAGAACCTGGGCAACTACGGACAAATATGTCTCAAAGTGGCCACCGATGGCACCAGCAATGTCGCCAAAGCATTGCAGGATAGCAGGCTTGAATTGGTTGGCCAGAGTGGTACTCTGCGGTAGGTTAGATATGTCAAGACACACAAAGAGGGGGATACATACCCTGAGGTTGTTGAGGAGGTAGTTCATGAAGTTATCGCAGTATGGCTGGCTGCGCTCGCCCAGAGATCGAGTAATGTCGCTGACCAGACCAATAGCCATGGAGCAGAGACTGGGCTCGTCCTGGTTTCCGAGGGCGTTGTACAGGAATGGGGCAAAGGCATCCATGTACTTGACGAAATCCTCCTCCATAGCAGTGGAAAGAGCGCTGATGGTAGCGAAAACGGCATCAGGAACGCTAGACTTTCCACCGACGCTGTTGAGGATCTGAAGCAGGATTTGCATGATACGATCACCCTGAGGAATGATCTCCTTGTCAAGGCGAGAGATGATAGCTTGGAGGACAGTGCACAAGCTGTTCTGCATCTCCTCAAGAGTGATTTTGTCCTCGACGCTGACGACCTGGTTCTGGAGAGGAACAGTCTCTTCGAGTCTCTTGATGATCACATCAGAGAGAGAGGCAACTGGCTGTAAGCTTTCGGAAGCAGCGTTCTGCACAAAAACGTTGAGAACCTCGTAAGCAGCGGTTCGCACTGAGGTCTCAGTTTCTGTGCGAGCAGTAACGTCCAACAGAGAACTGACGGCATTGTTAAAGTGGGGGGTGATAGCGTTAGAAGAAGCGCCGAGATCACCGGCAAAACGCTCAGCCAAGTTCATAAGGGCCCAACAGCATGAGGGTGCCATCTTGGCGCTGCTGAGAAGACCCTTGAAGAGCGACTCGATCAAGGTGGGCAGTTGTGTCTGAGGATCAATGGCCTCGGAGCATGCCTCGGTGATTCTGCCCAGGGCATATGCGGTTGAATCCTTGACATGCAGGGATTGATCATCCATCATCGTAATGAGGATAGGCAGGGCCTGCTTGACGATAGGGTCCAGGACCTTCTCGTCAGGACCCTCCATGATAGCGCCAAAAGCAGATACAGCAGCATCTCGGTTATGCCAGTCCTCGTGACGTAGGTTACCCTCAACAAACTGAAGGACGGGTGTGATGATCGTAGCACCAACGGCTTGTGCGTACAGCTGCAGACACTGGTAAGCAGCGCGGGACAGGTTGTACTCGTCGTCGGTGGCGTCCTCGTCCTGCTTGGTGAGGAGAAGCAGGAGAACCGGTACGACTTCGTTGGCAGCAACGCGGGCAAAGTTGTAGAAAGGGCGCATCTGGTCAGAGCTCTCTACTTGCGCGTTGTCATCCTCGATGGAGATCTCCTCTTCGCAAACGGTACTCCAGAACTCAACAGCCAGCTTCGCGACATCCTCGTCATCGGACTTCATGCCAAGAATGGTAAGACCAAACAAGGCCTTCTCCATATAGAATCGCATGTTCTCGTAGTAAAGGGCCATGATTCGGTTAAGGCAGCCAAAGGCGCCCTGTTGTATCCTTGAGTCGTCGGCTTGTGTGGCCTCGCAGACAACCTGCATAATGTAGTTTCGCTCTCCCTCGTGCTTAAAGTTGTTGCCGACAAATTCGAGCGAGTCACCAAGGGCGGTGATGGCAGCGAGGCGAACCTCGATGTTTGTTTCCTCCTTTCGGGCTCCTTGCACAACAGCAGTCAGAATAGCATTTGAGTGTGTTACCAAAGCCCCGCGCAGTTCAGCATCTTGACTCTCGCAGATGTAGCCAATGGTGGTCAAAGAAGACTGTTTCTGGTGGTCGGCACCCTCGCTCACATTCTTGACAAGGAAAGGTAGCAGATCGTTCCACTGGCCACGGGGCAGCTCGATAGCGGCAATAGAAGAAATGACCTGGGCGGCGGCAGTGCCAGCCTGAGTGTTGGAAGAGTTAAGGGTCTGGAGGGTGAGCTCCTTGACCCTATTCTTGGTCTCGTCGTCTGTTTGCTGAAGCCATTTCGCTTGCAATTCCTGATGACGAGCAAAGTCTCGGGTTGTGAAGGCGTTCTTGAGGGCGATACCGGCAGCAGCTCTGATGGAGCCATCGGCAGAGTCGTTTGCTAACTCTTGTACGAGGGTTGCGAGGTATAGGGGCTAGTGAATCGTCAGTCGTCATTCGAGCGGAGGGAGGATCAGGGGCCATACAAAGTTGCTCTCAGCGGCTTGGGTAAGTTGCTGCTCGGCAGCATTTCGCAGGTTCGCATCTGACAAAAGTTAGCATTGGTTCACTTCACTCGCAGATAACTGCTTGAGTTTCAATCGGCGGGGAGGGCGTAGGATACTGACCAGGCGACAGCGAATTTGCGAGCACCTGGTTTATCTCTGAGCTCGACATTTTTGCGATTTAAGAACGGCTCGTCATGCGGTTTCGGGAGGTATCAATAATGAGTGAGGCGCAGAAAGGCGTAAATGTGTGAGAATGAAGAAGAAGAAGGAAAAAATAGAGCCTTTGGTTAGGCGCACGTGTCGATAAGTTTGGCAGATGGAAGAGAGAACTGTTCTGGATGAGGCGGAGAGGCGGGGGTTTTTTCCACGACGGGGGGCTCAGGCCAGGAGAGGAAAAGAACGGGTATGAGGGTCGAACGAGCTTGGCGGGCCAAAAACCGATGGAACGGGGCCTTGTTTGATTTGATGGGCTTTGAGATGCTTGATTGCTAGCAAAGCGGTGGTGAAGGAAGAGAAAGTCCTGACTTTAGACAAAAGAAGTGTTGATTTTCTGCGGCTTGATGCTACAGGGAGGAAAAAGTTAACCTCTTGGATCAAAGGTTTGATGATGACAATCGGCAGCCCGCTCCTGCCTTCGAAGTCGCTACCGCCACTTATTTTCACACTGTATAGCACTGTGCAGAGGTGATCTGTGAGAGGCGGTTATTTTTCACCAACGAGCAGCAACGTTTGGTGCCTGATTTGATGTACGGGGGAATGCAATGACAAGAGATGCAGGCATGTGTTTAACTAACAGGCTGCAGCTATCGATGAGAGGGAGAATCACATCTTTGAACAGTATTGAGGATGCTGTGATTCATCACCTAACTATAGTCTACATGCTGATGCGTCACAGCCCTGAGCCTCACTGTACCAACATCTAATACCTTTCCCTACTACCTATGCATGCATGTAGGACCCCTCCACACCGACGGCCATGCCCTTCTTTTCCTGCGGGACCTTGCGGCAAACGCCATCCTACTATGTATGCGAATATATCCGCAGCAGGCTTCGTTTTGTTTTGTTTATTATGAGACGATACATGAGACTCTGGGCTGCTTTTGCGGTCTCGTGACCTTAGCTGCTTATGCACGCTGTCGCTTGTCTTGATTCAGGTTCACCTGAACTGTTGTTAGTTCTAATGTATAGAACCTCCACTATGAACGCATAATTCAAACCTGCTTTTATTAGGTGCTTACACTGGGAGGCAGGGAAAACTTCGCTTAATCTCTAGATGGGTCAATAGCCGCACTGTACGCCCTTTATACAGTGCCCCGCGGTGAAGAAATTAACACCAGGCTTTGGCACAGTACCAATTAAGAGCAAGCAAGGTGTCTGCCTCCAGGGCTTCCATGTGAAGTTTGAACCTTACGGTACTTGTGCCCAGGCAGCGAAAACAAATGCCATCCAGGGACAACAAGGCCCTGGCTACCTTACCTTGCCTTTTGGTGGGAGTTTAAAGTTACCTTAGGCATAGCACAAACCCATCCCTTCGAATAGTTCCTCCTAAAAGATATTCATTTCATATTTGAAATTATCACTTCACTTGGCTCCCACATAATCTGATCAAAGCCCCTTTCCTTTCTTTAGTTTTTCTTTTCTTCTGTTTGTGTTGATTTGTTTTCCAAGTAAATAGTTCCACTCTTCCACGGCAACCAACGCCGCCAGCCTTGCCACGCTGGGTAACTCATTTATTACCCAGTTCCACGGCGGATGCAGTTTGGGCCGCTATCAAAATGAAGCTGACTTGTCAGATTTAGGGTTCATGTTCGATGTTCGCTTCGTCTTGGGATTTAGATCTTCCATGTGTTTCCAGGGGTCCAGTCTGGGGAAATTTCGTTGCTTGGGCCCTGCTCCCGCTACTTTAGTACAGGGCCATTATATCATGAGAGCACTTACAATATTTGCTTCTCCTAACCAAACCGTTATACGATAGCTCAGTCTGTCTTCTTGCCCGTTACTTTATGTTTCGTACTCTGCCTGTTGGCTTGTTCTCACGGTAAGGTACACTGGTTTCAATGCTTATAACTTGGTAATAAACCTCACTGTCTCTGTTAGTCAGTCATATACCATAGAAGACCTTGCTATAGCAAGGGTTTCCCCCGAGTTTTGGCTTTGTCTAACAGTCTCCCTGTCTGGAAACGTCTGTGCCCTTCACAGCATCGGGGAACACAAGGTCCACGGGCAGCTACTTGCGAATCAAACAATTACCTAGATCGCGGGTTGAAGTAGACTCGTTGGGCAACGGGTTCATTACTGCACAACTGATAGACAGCTCGAAACGAGACTACATGTCAACCGACCATTGACCCCCCCTAGTCATCTGACTATTGCAGGGGTATTTTAGATATCTCATCTAACCATTGCTATCTAAAATCTAAATA
>JAAQPG010000048.1:0-38580 GCA_013186905.1 Fusarium udum
AAATACTAATTAATAAAAAAAAACTAATAAAAAATTAATATTAGTATACTAATACTAATAAAATATTAGTAAACTAATTATACTAAAATACTTTTTAGTATTTTAGAAAACCCTGACGATCAGCGATCGACACGCGGTAGGCTGATGGCCAAGTCTGACGGTGGCTTAATCAAGACATCCAATCAGTCCAATGTACAGGCGAGCTCTGGGAGATGACGACACTGATGATGATGTCGTTGTGCGGCAGCTCAAGATAAGCCTTGTCTGAGAGAAGTGTGAACTGCATCAAATCTAGGGTAGGGAAAAGCGACGTCAGGCGGATATCTGAGATGGCAATGATGAGCCTCGCTTCCAGTGATTTGACGTTTTGACCGAATCCTGGTGCTTTCGGATCGAGATCTATCAACATAGGGCGACTATGTATATCACAGCAAAGATCTTTTCTTTGTTGAGGAGGATACATGATGTTGGTTACCAACGTTGAACTTGACAAACAGATGATATCACAACCATGAGTTTCTGGTAATTATCTACAACCCTCTCGTCAATGGGATTGTTCACCGAAGTAGTGACGACAAGACATGACTTTGTTATCACAAGCATGCACACGCATCATCAGATATTATCGTATTTCGGGGCATGCTAATAATTGTTTCTGAGCATAGTCTTCATCGATGGATAGCATGAAGGTTATCCTGAAAGCATTACCAATATAGTAGAGCAAACGATAGACGACCGTAGTTGAGTAACTATGTTGTGGTAAGCTTTATCCGCTTCATACGAATTCCTCATTGTTGGAGGCATGGGATTCTGCCACCCCATTACCCCTAGGGTAGGATTCTTGGACAAGCTGTTCGAGCAAGGGCAATCAAAGACGCAACGGGTTGATTGGGTCTGGACCGTTGATTCAGGCTGAAAGCTTACTCTCATGATCAGATCGAATCGCCGAAATTTCCTATCCGATGTAGCCGATCTAGCACCAGGCAGCGTCGGGGATCATTCGCCGCCTTTGATCCTCAACCAGCGATGGGGATCATCAGATAGCCCTGTATGACATGGTGGTCACTCTGGCCTTGGCGTCATCTCTTCCTGTTGGATATCATATCTTCTACGGCTCTTTTGCGGCTGTACGACTTCGGTGGTTCCGGTGATCTAGGCAGCAGATCCTATTCTCTTCATAATGTCATCCCTCATGGACATCCATTGGTAATAGCAGGCGCTGACACAATCGCGCACCGTAAAATTGAGACGGGGCTCGGAAATATAAGGTATTGAACACAGGCGTGTAGGACTTGATGCTTGTCAACGTTTCACGGGGAGCTTATGGCACAGCTGGGGTTTTCATTGACACCAGATGTTGTCTTTAGGTCTCACAAGTGGCTCAGCTTACGTTTGATCTCGACCTTGCCCTGAACAACCTAGATGACTGAGGCTCGGGCGATGCTGTTAGTAGATGTGATGACAGGAGCTTTTTTCTAGTTCCTCGGTCAGTCTTCGAACGCAATGGATACCCAGAGCAACATGTAGAACGGTTCTCTCGCATCTCTACAGTGGAAATTGACAACAGGAACCCCGAGGCGTGGGAATCGTAGGTTTTGCGTTATGTCGGCTTGATTCAGGCTCTGTTGGCTTTGATTGCCCAAGAGACATCAGTAGACCAAGTGGCTGCGACTTATCCCTGTAACTTCGAAGGTATCGTATCATTTACTCATCGCTGGTATCTCGATTTAGATGAGCATAGGTGTTAGGCGTATGACAGCAGGCCGTGATAACACCTTGTTACCAAAACCTACATCTTCTGTAAGGTCAATTGGTAAGACCTATTTCAGCTATGCTGTAAATTTGAGAGCAGCAAAGGAAGACGAACCAATCTCCTATTCATCATCTATGAAGAAGAAAGAGCGATTGGAATTTGTTGCAATCGAAAACAAATCCCTGTTGATGGCACAGCTGGCAGTGAAAGCCATCACCTGACAAGAATACCTAGTCGATTTTCAAAAGCCTTCAGGACGATACTGAAGCTTCATTGCTGCCGTATGAAGCTATTGGTAGTTGGGAAGCCCTAAACCGAACCCCTTGGATTGAAACAAAGGTATTCTCAGAGGAGTGGTCACCAGTATCCATGAATAAGGATCAACCCCAGGTGACAGATATGCTGGAGCCTTCATATCGAAGCGGTTTGTACATGCTTAGACTGGTAAACTCACTTTTAACTGATGGCGAGCCTGCGCATCTTTGACGATACAATCTATTGTTCCGAGCTCGAGACAGCCCGTTACCCGACTTTCGCACATAGTGATTTCGTTGCTGCCGAAGCCTTTCATAGGGGCCTTGTAATCGAATATCCTGGGAGTGCAATTGATATTGACTCGAATTGCTTCCTACGACAGGAGAAACGAGGAAGGAGACCAAATGTGACCTAGAAAAACTGACAGCAGATTGTGGTTGACCATGATATAAGGCCCAGCAGTAACGGATTTGCAGAAATATCAGAAAGATGACACGGCCAGAAAATTGCCCGAGACACTCTAATCGGGAAAATACCACAACGGAATTAATTGAATAGTATAACCCAGTGTAAAGTATTAGTGTCGTTCTTAAACTGTTGCCTATCGGGATTCCACTCTATCATGGAGCAAGAAACATACTATTCCACAAAACAGGGATAAACAGGCAGCAGAGAAAACAAATCTAACTATTGGGAGACCTAGCTTAATGATAATTGAAATGTCATATAATATGTTCGGGTCCTGAAACAGCTGCCTGGCATCTATCGTTGGGCTTGGTACAGGATATGAATGATGCCGGGTAGCTTGGTTTGAGTAATCGATTTATTGGTAAATATATACTGTGATAATCTTTTTGAGCAATGACTAAGAACTTTATTGAGAACTATGTTCAAGTCTACATCTAAAGCTACCTTATGTTTAAACGGAGTGGACGTTAGAATTAACGGGAGCTTGCGGCAACAAGCCACTTTTGATTCCCACTCAAACGGAGCATAGTAAGTGTCACATATCACAACCGCAACAACAAAATAGTGTACCACAGTAATTTCTCTGCCTTGGTCCAACCCAGACCAGTCAAAATAGCTATCAGTATTCAATAGTATCTACATAGAGCGACCCTGTCACGTGTAATAAGGGGTTGCTGGGTCAGAGCGCCACAACAGTGCTTGCAGTTCACATCGTTTAGGCACCATCATTCTTGAAGAGATATATCAGGAGAGTATCTCAGCAGAGTAATTGATTTTAGCCAAGAACACAGAGCTCACAGTTTCTAATACCCATTAATCTCACGAGTCTCATTGCAACCATGGATCAATTCTTTCTTGATCATGCTCAACGCTATCAGGAGCTGGTGAATCGCTTCAAACCAGCTCCTATCAAGCCCAAGACCAGCAATGAAGAATCCAATCCTGACATCACTATTGCTACTCGTCTTCGACCGATACTAGATGATGAGAAAGAAGGTGGACAGTTGATTGGCGCCTTTCCTCGAAACAATGCGCCTGGCGTGATTGACTTACACGAACTGCGGAGACCAGTCAGGGGACCTCCTCCTTTGGTGGTATGTACAAGATATCCCGTACAAAGTTATAGAAGGGTTACTGATAGATGAAAGTCCACAAACTACCGCGTGGATAGAGTCTTCAACTCCGAAGACACAACCGAAGGCATCTACGAAGAGCTCGTCAAGCCTCTTGTCCCCTGGGCATGGGGCGGCGGTGTTAGCACCATGTTCGCCTATGGCCAGACAGGTTCAGGCAAAACATACACTGTCAGCGGCCTCGAGCGCCTCATCGCCGAAACAATCTTCTCGGGTGATATTCAAGGCATCCGCAACATCTTCATCTCCATCATCGAACTTGCAGGTAACTCAGCCTCTGACCTCCTCAACGCCCGCAAACCCATCTCTATCCTAGAGGACTCCTTCGGGTCGACTCATCTCGCTGGAGCTTCAGAGTACCACGTTACAGATGCGGATACTTTTATCAAGCACATCAATAATGCGGCATCTTTCCGACGGACTGCTTCTACGCAGAAGAACGACTCTTCGTCCCGCTCGCACGCTATCTGCAAGATTCGCCTCGAAAACCCTGAGCTTCCCCAATCTGACGACGGGCTTCTCTATCTAATTGACCTAGCTGGTTCAGAGGCCGCAAGAGATGTCACCGAGCATTCAGCCCAACGGATCAAAGAATCCCGAGAGATCAATGCTAGTCTTTCTGTGCTCAAGGACTGTATCCGTGGAAGAGCCAGTGTCGACGCTGCAGGGCTCGCCACTGGCAAGAAGGTCTACGTACCGTTTCGGCAGAGTGCTCTGACTAAAGTTCTGAAACATGTTTTTGATCCTGCTGCTGAGCGCAGCTGCAAGACCGTCGTCGTAGCCTGTGTCAACCCAAGCTTCCTTGACTTTGGCGCCACCAAGAACACGTTGAGATACGGAGAAATGCTGAGAATCACTGTCCCTAAAGCTGCCGTACCGAAGTATGATGCCTCAAAGCCAAGCACCTGGCCTCAGGATCTGCTCCATGACTGGATTCTCAAGAACGTAAGTCACTGCGTACTAGCTTGCTGTCAATAACAACTTGCTAACATCATCTACAGTCTGGCACTCCGCCCGTTTCCCCTACGGCTCTCGCACCCAAAGAGACAGGTATCCAACTTCTTCGACTCCCGGTTCCAGAGTTCATCACACGCTGCCTCAAGACCCCCGGCGTCACGCTCGAACAAGCGACCGCCTTCCAAGCCAAATTCTGGCGTCTTCACATCGATTCACAGCGAGCCGCTAACAACAAGCCAAAGGCGACCCAGAAAGACGCCAAACCGGAGAAAGAAGAAGCTGGAAAACAGGGACTTTCAAGCCAAGACCCGAGACCCGAGATGGCAGATGTTCCATTTAAAGAGCGTCTTCGACCAGGAATGGTGGTTAGCTGGAATCCGTCTGATGACACCACGGGATTCTATCGCCTGCCCGGACGTAATCTCATCATGATTCTAAGCCCTGAGGGGGAGGGAACCTTCAGATGCGCTGTCACTGTTCCTGCAATCATGCCAGGAGCTTTTGAGATTTACCTATGGCAACAAGTTGTCGCTCAGGTTGATACCATGGAAGCGGAGGTCTTGCTTGAGTACGATCTCGGAACTAGGTATTACTATGAAAACGTGTAAGATGAGTGGTTGGAGGAATCAGATTTGGTGCTAGATGGGTGCAAGTGAGCCACGGGTGATTGGAGGGTTGTGAGATGAGAAAAGATACAATGGTATCACATAAAAGTTGTTACAGTCATAAAAGTTGTTACAGTAGTGAATATGTTTCGGAAGTACATAGTAAAATAATTTATCTGTTCATTGGACTACTGATTGGTACGTCGAAATTATACCACTGGAATGAATGACGCCAAGGCACAAAGCTTCATGAGTATCAGATGTTACAGGCAAAACAGTTCAAAGTAGGATAAATCCTTGTATTAGTTTATGTAGCAGTACGCATGGGCCTAAAAGCCCTCATTAAAACTTCATAATCCTCGTGTCGCTGTCTGGCCCCGACAGGGTATCTCATTTTAGATTGAAGGGGTTCAGCAGCGACACTTTTTGCTGTTCACTCATCTCAAATTAAGCCTCAGTCTTCTCCGCAAGAGCCTTCAAGATGGGCTCCTCCAGACTCTCGGGCTTGGTGGTGCTAGCCCAGCGTCCCTTGACCTTTCCATCACGTCCAACAAGGAACTTCTCAAAGTTCCACTTGATGCGCTTGAGGCCCAAAAGACCTGACTGCTGGTCCTTGAGCCAGGCCCAGAGAGGGTTGGTGTTGTCGCCGTTGACCTCGGTCTTCTGCATGATGGGGAAGCTCACGCCGTAGTTGAGCTGGCAGAACTCCTGGATGTCGTCGTCGGTGCCGGGCTCTTGGCCACCGAACTGGTTGCAGGGGAAGCCGAGGATGACAAAGTCCTCAGGGTACTGCTCCTTGAGCTTGGTCCAGAGCTTCTCGAGACCAGCATACTGGGGAGTGAAGCCGCACTTGGAGGCTGTGTTGACAATGAGGACGACCTTGCCCTTGTAGTCGGCGAGGGGAACCTCTTGACCGCGCTCTGAAATGTGTTAGTTATCATGAAAGTGGTGTGGTTAAGGCGGGGTATGAGATGAGATGAGGGGAGAGACACATACTGTCAAGAGGCTTAAAGTCATAAAAGCTAGTAGCAGAAGCCATCTTTGAAGTTGTACTCAGATGACGGAAATGGTTATGATGAGTGATATTTCTCTGGTGAAGACTGCTGTGTTTGTGTTTTGTGTTGAGAGGTGAAAATGGCGGGGAACGAAAAGAAGTCGTAGCGGTGGTGGTGTAGTATTTATTAAGCCAGCGGGAACTGGAACTTGATGATGGCCGTAAAGTCAACCAACGGGGAGCAGTAGCACGCCACAGGGACATTACCTAGACAGGTACAGGTACAGGTACAGGTACAGTTGCAGTAGAATTGGTAGGAGAGTAGCAGGGAATAAACCTGAAGAAACAATCCGAGTTACATTACACAATAACGGTAATTGATTGCATGGAGACTGCTTCTACACTTCTACAAGCCTCGGCACTTGACTCCATTTTTGGTTTGGTGACGTATTCGGGGTGGAGTGTTCGGGGTCCCCAATTCCGCCGGTGCCGAGGGTTCAGATAGATATTACCAGTAGGTATGTATTTGGAATTGTTCCTGACGTTCACTAATAAATTGTTTTATGTTTCACGTTTATGTGAGAGCTGAAGTATAATAGGAGGATATATCTGGTCAAAAGCGGTTAAAGTGCCCAGCTGAGGACTATCACTCGCTAATCAGAACGAGACTTGCACTACAAACATAGCTTCAACTGTATAACTTAATATCAGAGCCTCTTTCTACACACTCGGTCTTTTTATATAATTCTGCCCAATCTCTCTTCTTCTATTTGGAATCAATTGATATCGGTGCAACACTCTGCCGATTTATTTCATAGCTACTCCCCGGCTCGGTAATAGCTCCGGTTCGGATTTCGGAGCTGCCCCGCTAAAGACATTCATGGATTCTCAGAGGAGCGGCCGCTTTATGTCTTATCGATAAAGGCTTATCTAAAGTGCATGTGGCGGTGCGTGTGGTGGCGCGGTCTGTACGTAACTTAGCTACTGGACCCAACTCTTTCCGGTTCCCATCTGATCGGACGCCAAAACGTTGATCATGCTCATGACAAGTACCTAGACTACCGCTTGAATCTTACTTCTTAACTCAGTTTTATTCATTTCAAGTCGGTCTAATCGTGTCTTGTTGGATATGGACGCGAAGAGAAACATCGTCGTCGTCGGTAAGTGACCTCGCCACTTACAGGGCTCTCCATTATGCCCGTCACCTCTCAACAACCTCATCTCATACATCGGACCACATAAGGCTGATTAAAATACCAGGAGGCGGCATCATTGGCTCAACCACAGCCTACTATCTAACACGCCATTCGAAATTCAACCCAGCCTTACATACTATTACCCTTCTTGAGGCTGCTCCTACTGTCGCACAAGGTGCATCGGGCAAAGCTGGCGGTCTTCTCGCCCTCTGGGCTTATCCAGAATGTCTAGTTCCCCTCTCATATCACTTGCATGCTGAGTTGGCCGCTGAGCATAATGGGCCTCAGAGATGGGGCTATCGCCAACTCGGCTGCGGAAGCTTTGATGCTGTCGTCACGCGCGACAAGATCAAATCACTCCAAGCCAACGGAAATGGCAGCGCAAACGGCAATGAAAATGGAAAAGACTGGGAGAAACTGCCGAAGCAAAATGGCGCAGCAAAAGAACTCCTAGAAGAAGGCATCTTACCGAAGGATCTCGACTGGGTAGACCATAGCATCATTAACAGCTGGTCTGAGATGGGCGCGCCCGGAAAGACAGAAACATCTCAAGTGCATCCCCTACATTTCACAACAGCGATCGCAGAACTTGCTCAGCAAGGGGGCGCTCAAATACACACCAACGCCAAGGTGACCAAGATAAACTCCACAAAGAATGGCGTCGAAAGCATAGAGTATCTAGATCGCAACACAGGCGAGACCAAGACCATCACCAGCGTGACAGATATAGTCGTGGCAGCTGGTCCTTGGACGAACAAAGTCTTGCCTCGGGCCAGGATCGAGGGCCTAAGAGCGCATAGCGTTGTCTTCGACGCGAACGTTAGCCCGTATGCTGTCTTTACAGATATTCAGCTCCCTCCGGATTTTATACCCGAGCATCGTGCTAAGATGGGGCAGAAAAGGAGGCACAGGGGCAATGTTGATCCAGAGATTTATGCTCGGCCTTTTAATGAGGCCTATGCTTGTGGTGAACCAGATACAAATGTCCCGTTACCCGAAACCGCAGATCAAGTCGAATGCGACGAGGCTCAGTGCGACGACATAATCTCATACATCAGTACTTTCAGTCCCGTTTTAGCCGCGGCTCCCATCAAGGCGAAACAGGCATGTTATCTCCCGAGGCATATTAGATTTGGACAAGAGAGCGGTCCTTTGATCGGCAAGACGACTGTGCCTGGGTTATTCGTTGCTGCTGGACATACATGTTGGGGAATTCAGAATGGTCCTGGGACGGGCAAGCTCATGTCCGAGTTCGTGTTCGACGGAGGGGCAAATAGTGCTGACGTTGATAAGCTCGATCCTCGGAAATTCAAGGTTTAACAACTCTTGAGCAGTTGGATATCAAGTAGATATAGACTATTAATGAATAACATGGGGTCTTGGCATGAATTTGGTGTACCAGACCTCGTAGGCTTGTGTGAGCAGGATGAGATGATTGCCGGAAACCACTGACTCATTTACAAGATGTGATCAAAGCAAGACGTGATTTTCGTACAAGATTTGTTGGGAATCATTATCGCAGAAGCTTTTCTTGTTGCTTGAACTGGTTAAGCTACCTTGTGATTATCAAGAGGTTGGCAGGCCTAGCACGATAGAACACACTAGCGCCCCACTCATCTTATCGATAAGACTTTGCGATCAAATTTTGGCGGGCATTTTTTGGACGTCTTAACCGTCTTGAATTATCGACATCTCAACCAACACAAGAATTCACATTATCAACCATGGGTCGCGAACTCCAAAAGAAGAAGGCCCGCTCAGGCCGCCAGCCTATCCGTCAACTTAACAGAACCAAGAAGATCCTTAACCCCCGAGGCAACGATGCCATTGCAAAGAACTGGTAAGGCCAATCCCTTAGTCACGGACAAAAGCGTAAAGCTAACTCCTCAAAGGAACAAGAAGGAGACTCTTTCTCAAAACTACCGTCGTCTCGGCCTCGTAGCGCGCCTCAAGGCTCCTACAGGTGGAACAGAGAAGAAGCTCGGCGCAACTACAACCCGCGCATACCCCAACGATCCCTTCGCTATCGCCACCATGGAGAACGCCATTGTATCAGAGGCACGTGTTGAGCGCGATGCTGATGGAAAGATTATTCGTATTCTCGGCGAGGCCAAGCCTAACCCGCTTAACGATCCTCTGAACGAACTCGATAACGATAGTGACGCTGAGCCTGCCGAGGAGTGGGGTGGCATTGAGGACGACGCTGATGCGACCGATGTTGTCAAGACTCTCCTGGAGCAGAGCAGACAGCCTGATCTTCCCAAGAAGAGACATCAGAGTACCCGGGAGAAGGAATGGTTGGAGAAGCTCGTGGCCAAGTATGGCGACGATACAGCAGCTATGGCCAGGGATCGAAAGTTGAACCCCATGCAACAGACCGCAGCTGATATCGCCAAGCGAATCCGCAAGATGAACAAGGAGTAGAAGCAGGATACATGGAAGAAGAGCAGGGCTTTGGGGGTGAATAAGATGGAGTCACTAAATCATCAAGTATGAAGCATCAAAACTGGCTTAAGAACAGGAGGCGTTGGGAGTTGGATTCGAGCATCTTAAAATATAAGACGCCGTATACTTTTCATTTCACACGGCCAAACTTTTATACTGTCCAAAATATAGAATAACCACAAGCATGAGAGAATCCAAAGTGCCTTGTATATATGTGTGTGCGTGCATGGGTGCAACGTCCAAGTTAGATCATACACAGCCAAAGGCCATCCATCTCCCTGAGTTGTCTCCGCGAAAGTCATGACGCCGTTAAACGCCCCTCCTCGACCAGAGGCGTTATCTACCGTACCAAACACGTGAACCCTGCATCCCAGACGCAGTTTCCCAGGCTATTCCACACCCAATCAAAATGAACACCGTTGCATAAAAAAGAGACCGATATATCCTTTCTTCATTTATCACGCTGTTGCTACTTAGTGCCCCCTATCGTAGTTGCCGGCGGGGAACTGTGCAGGGACATCCTCATAAGGATGACCACCTGTTGGGTTGGCGTAGCTGGCTGGCATTGATGGAGGAGCACCGCCGGAGTGGTACTCAGTGTCGTTGTCGAAGAGGGTATTGTTTCGAGGGGGGAGGGCACCGAAACGATCGGGATCCTCATCATCGGCGCTATAGGGGTTGGCATCACCATAGCGAGAGTGACTGTTGTAGCTGTTGTTGTTGTAGCCACCGCCGTAGGCACTGCCTGATGGTTCTTGATCGTCCATGTCGACTCGCTCGTAAGCCTCATCGCCGTGAGGGGCCATGGAGAAAGCAGCCTTGTCAGGGTCAATGTTGTCGCTGCCCATCTGGCGGTTGTCGTAACCTGGCAGGATGTTGTGGTTGTTGTAGTAGTTGAGGGTAAATGCGGAAACAAAAGTTGTACCAGCAAAGAGGAGGCTGCAGGAAGTTAGTGAATATTCCGCAGAGGTCGAGGTGAAGCACGTACGTTACCAGAACACCACAGCCGACAACACCCTTGCTGATGCCGCAGGCCTTTCCGCAGTCACCAGCGGCATTGTAGGCAGCCTGAGTAGCGAAGGCAGATAGCCATATGATTGTGAAAGCAGCGTCAACAGCAAGCATAGCATGCGGTTGAGCGAAGCGACGAGTGCGACCCCATCGGGGAGTCATGATGAGGAAGATCCATGCTGGGACAGAAAGGAAGCACTGCAGATATCGTTAGCTCCCCATACGCATCGTGAGATAGCCATCGAAATGTTGACATACCACTGCGAATGCCCAGCCATTCCTTCCATTGACCTCTGCATCCTTTGCATTGAAAACACCAATCTGCAAACACCATGCGACCAGAGATATGATGATCTGGAAAGAGTGAAGGCCCAGTTTCAGGTTGGGGACGATGTCGGGGTCGATTTCAAACCGCATGTTGGAGGTTGATGTGAAGACTTTCGAGATATGTAGGAGGGAAGATGAGGGAGAAGATTTGAGAAAGCAATATGCTCGTTGATAAAGCCAAAAATCAGGCTGCGAAAGTATGTATGTGTCTTGCTTGTTGGCTTTTCAGCTGAAATCGCAATGGCTTAGGTCGTCTCAAGCCAATATGAATCGGATCGTCGTCAATGCCTCTGAAGAGATGAGCTCGCTAGTATGTATCAGATAAAAATGCAAAAGAAAAACACAAGCAAAGAGCGTTATCGTTATTTGAGAATGTATGTATAGAATCGATAGTTTTGTGTTGACAAAGGGTCAAGTCTAGTGGACGTTTGGGATCAGTGCGAACTAAGTTCAATGGATGGCCAACTTGGAAACTGAACCCTGACGAAACAGGTTCCAGCTCTGCTCAAGTTCCCTGGCCAGCGGGGACCTCCTCCAGCATGACGCCCGCCTAGGCCGGGGCAGGCCTGAGCCTAAGCCTAAGCCTCCACTGGCTGGCCACGCGTTGCTAGACGCAACAGCGCTGCAGTGACAGGGCTGTCTTCGATGTGGCTGTGTGGCTTTGTATTTTCCCTCTAATGGAATCAATAATTTGAGTCGTTGTCTAGATTATCGACTAATTCATCGACCATGTCAGCGCTAAATTCAGGGGCTTAATGCCTCTTAAAGACTCGGAGGTTCTGCGTTACTGTCAAAGATGCCTTGTGGAATTTACTGTACAGTATGCCCAAGGACTCGCCAAGGCATTACGGACACATCCATACATCACCATCCAATGCCACAGCTGCGCCACTGGTGAAGAATCTAGGGGACCACAGTGAAAAGAGTCCAACACCAATTAAACGCACTGGATTCCGAAATCCGCATAGCGGTATCTAAATTTATGCTTCAGCTGAGTGACAGTGACAGGCCTCGGCAGTTTCATCATCATTCCGACTTTTATATAATCTCCATCCGAAGCGCTCTACATAGTAATTATGATTACCTTGGACTTGGCTGGCCAGTGTTGCTAACCGCTATAAAATCCAACGGTTGTTAGTTCACTAATAACCTGATGGATCTGATCTGCACGAGGACACCAAAAATGAACTGACGCCACGATCATTACGCAGCTTTGTTGACTTTCATGACGTTTGTTTATCCGGATGTTACGGATGCTTCGCTGTTGTTGCATTAGGTTGCTTGGCAGATGCATCTTGAACACGAGATGAATGTGACTCTTTGTTCATTCGACTCACATGACACGACATGAAATGACTTGACTTGACGATACAATGCAAATTTTGACTCTGATCAATGTGTCACTGATAAAATGTCGCAATTACGCGACAGGAGCCACAGCGGATCCTAACGGGGCCCAAGTCCAACCTAATCTGCCTGTGAAACGGTCACATCAACAAGGGTCTATTACCTCCGCCTATCATTTTCCACTGGCATGTATTGACATGGGAATAGCTTCGTTCTTCTCATTTGTATAAGAATATAAAAAAAGCCGCATCTACCATTTTAGAATAGTTTATTGTGGGTATATCAAGAAAAGAAACTGTACGCATACCTATATTTCACAACAATTGCCACCAATGTCTTTCACACAGGACCCTGGCTGGGCCTGATGAGTAGTGACTCGAATTAATCACTGGAAAATTACAGTCCTTGAGGATCCGCGCAGTAATATTACTCCGTACCCAGAACTCGCTCCTCAAATCTGAATTGCAAGGTTACCTTCTTCTTATCTCTGCACTCGCATCAGTACTGAACATCACATACCACTCAGAGGGGACAAATGTAGGGTTGACTCCCGAAACTTGGTGCTCTCCTCGAGAAAGCTCAAGCTCAGACCACAGTTTTCGTGAAATACCAGAAGTTATTCTCAGTTCTCTAACGTCTCTAGTCCTCAGCTCATCTCGACCATAGGATTATATCAATGGCGGAATGCTTGAGCATAAAAGAGCAGCTTGCGGTCGGACGAGCTGGTGCTGGACCTTTATCGTATTTGTGCCACAAGAAATAAGACCATGACAACTCTACTATTGATATGGTCCTTCAATTCGTGTTCTGTCGACTCTTGGTCCTACAAGAAAGTCTCAGTGTGCATGCAATAAATGCGACGCATGCCTCACAAAGGGAAAAGGAACGAGACACAGAATCAATGTCCATGAAGAGCAGGTTCTATGGCTTGAAAGACACCAATATCAGAATCTCTATGACAAAAATGTTATGCCACTGATGTGAAGAAAATGCACCTTACCAGATTTAACAGTCGACATATCTGCGGCATTTGCTCCATGCTAAGTAGCATGAGCATCACTTACTGCTCATGTGCCCTCCTGATCTTATGGTAAAGGTCAGTTCTGCTGTCCTCCACTGGAAACCCTATTGCTCTCATCATTCCCAAGAAGCTTGATGACAAAAGACTAAAGAGGGGTCTTGTTGGCGAATACGATTTCAGCCAGGAGTCTGTATGCTCCCATTTTCGCTCGAACTTGGCTATGCCTGAAACAACGCATCCTGGAGAGAGGACTCTATCATGGAGTTCATATGATCGATCCGCAGTTAATCAGTTCACTTATCCTTGACGCAATATTGTTGAGAGCGAGTTGAGTCTCACGTGTATTAAAAAGAGGTGGTAAGATGGAAGTGTTCATGTTGACCCAGCTTGTTGATCTTGATAAAGAGGGAGGTATACTTGAGGTGCACGGGGCTATACTTCACCTCTTCAAAGTCATGTGCTATCTCATTTATCTTTGATCTCATATATTTGACGTCACCTTTCATCAACTTGTCTCACGATGCCCTCATTTGTCTTGGACTAGTCTACAAACGGATGAGAAGCTCACCAAAGAATAGGCATCACCAAACTCAACAAACCCTCAGAAGAAGGTTTTCTGGATCTGGCACAAGGTTAACCTCTGAACTTCTGTGTAACCACCCCAGAAGAGTCTCCAGTCTCCAATGAGAGCGAGACTTTGAGGCTTTCCTCCGTGTGTACGGTATATTCGTACTGAAGTTTATCAGATCTGCATCACATTACTGAAAGCCTTCACGCCAAGCTCAGTATGGGAATGGTTTCAGGGCAGGAAATCCGGCATAACTTAATCGGAAAGAAACATATCACATTCTCTTCGATTGACCAAAGCAAGACACGCCAACCGCATCAAGCCTCCTTCCAGCATCACAAGTTTATCCTGAGAGTACATATAATTCTTATTTATTGAGGGGTATCTAGCTAATATTTTGACTATTCTACTTTCCTCCGAATGGCGTCTTGCACGCTTTGGTGGTATCCTGTTCTCCCATAGTTGGCCGTGGTAATCATTATTAAATGGATAAAAGAAACATTTCCGAATATGGATGAGTTATGCAACGCCGTCGCTGAATGCATTCCTGAAAATCTCCCTCATTTTTTGTTCTTCTGTTCTTGTTGTTTTATTGGCTGTTCTATAACAGAAGTGCGATAGGCACAAGCACAGCTATAGCAACACCAGCTGGTGGATGTTTGCTAGCTGCTGCACCATCAACGTCTTTCGATGGAGCTGCTTCAGCTGCGTCAAACCGCATCTTGGCGTAGCTATTGATACTCCTGGATGGTTTTCCAGGTGTCTTTGACTCGGGGTCTCTGGCAATAGGGCCAGATTTGCTTGCAAGACTGAACTTGACAAAGTCGGCCATGTCTGGTCCCTGGCCACTGTATTGAATGGCCTTGTGCTCAAGGACAGTGTTTTCAAGAGGCATTATATCGTCCTCATTCGAAGGAGAATCAGTAGCTTCTGTATCAGCCACTTGAGTTCGTAATGTTGAAGGACGCTCGAAGGCAGTCTGGGCAGCTAGTGTTGCTGTAGGTACACTCTTTTGATATGGAGAGCCACCACGAGGATATGTCATGGTTGCAGTGACTGGCTCGTCACCGCAGATGCTGCAGGTCTCGACGCCAGAGGTGAAGCCATAAGGAACGGCAGTTGGTGTAGCATCAGCCGGCATAGCTGACATGCCCCTGTAGACTTCCTTGACTTGATAAGGGAACTTGGCGATGCCTGATGGTGAAAAGACATCGAGTGTTGTGGTGTATGTATTTGTGTAGGCGCAGTCTGTGCAGAGACAATCCTGACACTCAGGCATCTCAACAGTCCAGTACTTGTCAGCACCCTGTGTGGGCTCAGCCTGGCCGAAGCTGGTTTGAGTTGCACTGAAGCATTCTGT
The DNA here is from genome assembly GCA_013186905.1 of Fusarium udum. Taxonomy (NCBI): domain Eukaryota; kingdom Fungi; phylum Ascomycota; class Sordariomycetes; order Hypocreales; family Nectriaceae; genus Fusarium; species Fusarium udum. The sequence goes on from JAAQPG010000048.1 coordinate 15,441, forward strand.
CATTGTGCGCGTTGTGTAAGTGTATCTCTGTGCAACAGCCTGTGTAGACCACAAGGCACTGAGGAGAATAAAAAGATGCTTCATTATGAGAAAGAGAAACGTTTTACAAGAATGGATGAGTGAGACAGAGAAGCATGCGTGTGAGACAGGATCTACGGTAAATATCTATTCAGGGTCTCGAGAGCGCCCGCTGTTGGTTCCTTGCAGGTTTTCCCCTGCATCACGGTAACTCTATCTTACAGCCCAGATCCGGTTGAACCATCAGCATCACAATTTTGTGAATGTGAATGTGACCCATCACATCGAGACCCGTCAGCCTCAGAGATCAGGGTCGGCCGCTTGAGTGAGGACAAGAGCCATAAGCAGGTACACAGTGAGCCAAAATCTCCATCGTGATCTACGAGATCTGGGATAAGACGCCAAAACTCTGTTTCGGAGAGTTTGTTACATAACGGGAGGATGTCTGGACGTATCAGGTGAAGCTATAACCACCCACAGAGCTTACAAAGCGTAAGTGTTGCCCGGATGAAGTGCTCCTGGGCAGACTCTCCCGGATACAACTCCGGACGATCACTGGAGACTAGACTATCTTGGCTCCCGTAACGGGCCGTAGATCGGTCAAAGGTTACACAGTGGCATTCTTTAGTGAGCCCACCATCTTGCTATTTCCGTCAAGTGTGGCGCCTGTCAGGATTCCCACTCGGAAGCTAAAATGATGCACTCACTGAACCCGTTGCTGAATGGCCATAGCTCCTGGGGCTAGCACTGAAGCATTACACGGAGTTTAGAGTTGACTCAACGGTTCTTCAGCAGAGACAGAGCACACAAGAATCTTGGAGAATCTTGGCAACCCTCCCAAAAGGAAGTTTTGTCGTACGGATTGGGAAATCCTGAACAAATGATGATTTGGTAGTAGATCAGAGGCGAAATATGATGTTTTGATCAACATTGAATATATAAAGACGGTATACAATAGTTGATCTTTATTTAAGAGACCAACAAACAGTACAGTCCAGACAACGCCTCACTCTAATACTGTACTTTCTCGCCACTCTTCCCGACAGAAACAACGCTTGAGGAAATAACAGACGTTGTACCATCGTTGTCCGTGCTTGACTTGACCTAACCTTCACTTCACTTCACGTCAGAGTCTAGCCCACGAATCTCTTTCCGAATCTGGCCACCCTCATCATCCGAACAGCCTTTCAGCAGCATTTCTTAGCGACACCTCTTACACTCGAATAAACTTTACCATCAAGCGAGGTGGCTTTTCGGTGAAAGCGGCAAGGGTGGCGTTTCAGACCTCGATGTCTGAGACAGTGACTAGATCTAGACTCTGAGTTTAGGACGCCGTATTGAGGACGACATAATTCTTCAACAGATACCAACATAGCTTTTGCAGCAAATTATATTTCTATCAAGTTTTTAACTATGGACAGTGCTCATGCCATCTTACGATATACATCCCCGTAGTCGACGGAAACTAACAGTTAGCTGGGCGACCATTCAGCGCTTCAACAAGTCCGTCGGCCGCCGTCTCTGAATATCTCGTGGCCAGGCGCTCTGTAACTCTAGACCTGCTTTATCTCCGGTTGAAATGTCCGCAAGCTTAGGAGCTTTGACCATAGTCTTTGTGTGAATAACTCCGAAACTATCACCCAGTCCGTATAAGGCAGTGCCATATGACCCTCCAGTTGCACAACTTCAGGAATGCGAACATCCCTCGAACATTAAGTTATGATAAAAATATTACTCTTGCATGATATAAGCCGAGTTTAAGATTCCCTGTGTCCAATAGGGTTGGTCATCATCTAGGTCATATCATACAAAGCTTGGCCTTAAGGAATGGCCCCAAAAAGTGACAAAGTTAATTAGTGTCTCAAAACGGTTGTTTTCTGGCTTGCCAAGATCAATTTGTGTAACACAACGCTCCCAAAGGAGATTATACACTACCTTGGTGTATTATCCAAGGTTTTAGGGGTGTAACAACTGTCACGAGTTTCCATCTGCAACTCATGAGAAGTAAGTCTACGCATACTTTTATGAAGACATGATCAGACCATACCCTTTACAGCGGAGTTTAGCAGCCTATACAAAGGGATATAACGATGCAATCAATAAGGTCTTTGGCTAGGAGTGAGTTTATATCGTATCCGGAAAAAGGGTGTATCGTTAGCAACTTGAGTGGTCGAGATCTATGCCTACCCCCTCCGTCAAGATTCTCGACTCTGCCCGTATAAGCTCCAATCACGGATCTAGACAAACCTCAGGCTGACTTCAGACCTATCTTACCAAAGGCCTATATCTGCATTACTTTATGTCGACTTTATAGGCATTCATAATGGTCCCTCAGAGGAAACCAGATATCATTAATTCCCTAATCTTGAACTGGCCCAAAGTCCCGGGAAGAGAATTGTTCATCGACTTTCAGATTAGGAATAATAGGCTTTTTAGGTGAGTCCTCAGTTGAGAAAGTGCTTCGGTATGTGGTGCAGCAATGTCAGTTGGGTATTTAGAACCAGTCTTATCTCACTATTGAAACAACCAGCAAAAAGGCCAAACACTAACATCAGGGCAAGCTGTTAATATACGTCCTTATCTGACATCTACATCAAGCCCCAGTTTACTCTAGGCAGCAGAAGAAATTCAGAGCAATATGAGTATAGCGTCTTCAGCCGCTTTCTCTCTCGGTTTAAGCTCTGAGGTGAGTTCCTGAACGTCAGCCGAGATATTTTTACTAGAGCTACCTATACCTTTGCCATCGCTGGACTCGGCCAGAGTGACCAGTCATGGATTGAATCGAGCTAGATTTGATGGGGCTTATGAGGTGTGAACTATGTAGCAATGTTTCATTTACGAAGCCATCCAGAGTTCAAGCTTGGGGTAGAAGACAAAAGTTCAGTGTTGATGGTTCTTAATCCAAAGACGAAGAATGGGTGAGATCGATATATGGTGAGACTCCAAGAAAGCCATCTTTCAAAAAGCGTCTTTCTGAAGAAGTTCAAACGGAAATTGTAGATGCCTCATCACTAGGTAGGTCCGATCTCATTCAAGCACTGGCTAAAACCTTGGCCCAGCGCTGTCAATACCTACAACTTTTGTCACATTATCCACGAATATCCGTGATCTACAACCTGTGTGCCTACGACGGATCTTCAACCACTGCTTTAATCTATCCTTCCAGCATTTTCAATTTCTCTCTTCCAGTTCTTTCAAATCCACCACAATATGATCCTCATTTACGACTCCGCTTCAAAAGTAATCACCGTCTCTCAAGAGTCGAATGGAGGGTGTGCTGCCTCATGAGCGAGATGCACAGTAGCCCAATGATAGCGAAGGCCAGAAGTGTAAGCCACACTCCCCTGAAGGCCTCTACAAAAGAGCTGATGACGCCGTCATACCATCCTTCAGGAAGATGCTTAATCTCATCCAGGTCGTCTCTGATGCGACGAATCTCATCTGCAGCCCCAGGCTCGGCACCGAATCTGTCCCAAAGTCTAGCTTTGAGGATGTTCTGGTACACGGCTGAGCCAATGGTAACTCCCACAGTACTACCGAGGCTGCGTGCCAGATCTAAAGCTTATTAGCAATGACTCAACAGAATACGTCTAATTAACTCACAGGTTGCAGAGGTGATGACAGCCTGCTGAGAGTGGTCAACTGCAGCAATGCATGCCAACAAAGTCGTTGTGAGGGTTGCACCATATCCAGAACCGATCAAGAAGAAAGAAACTCCCATCAGCCACTTGGGACTATGCTCATTTTGAATTGTAAGAACGACAACTCCCGCAATAAGGAAGAGCAAGCCCACTACACCCAGTTTGGTGTATTTTCCAGTTCTCTTCATGATGAATCCCGAAAGGAGGGATCCCACTGAGATACCGATCGGTGATGGGAGAATCTGGATACCAGATTGTGTGGCACTGCTGCCAAGAACCTGTAGGTACAGGGGAACATAAAAGAGCGCCCCCATTACCGCCATCGTACAGGCAAGATTGCAGAGACAGGCGTTCAAGACAGTCCGATCAAGAAGAAGCTTCACTGGTATGATTGGCTGGCGGGCTTTACTTTCCCAGAACAAGAATAAGCCAAATGTGATGAAAGCAAGTGGTATCGTGGTCAGCGGGAGAGGGTGAGTCCACGGCACGAGATTCCCGCCTGAGTTGAGGCCCAAGAGCAGAAATACCAAGAAAGAGGATGTCAAGAATGCCCCCATAAAGTCGATGCGTGCAAGGAACGACTTATCCGACTGCTTAGGGGGAACCCTGACCAGGAAATGAACTGCTATAGCAGAGACGAGTACTGGAGGTACTTGGATCAAGAAGGCAAGTCTCCAGCCCTGGGATGTGTGATCATTAATCAAGCCGCCAAACACACCACCAAGCATTGCACCAGATCCATAGCAGATGTTACCCAAGCCCTGGATAATGCCTCTCTTACGCAGAGGGACCAGATCTGAGCCTAGGAACGTCGAGATGCTCATCAATCCACCGCCTCCAATACCTGCGACAACCCGTCCTATGATCATGGTAGTCTGATCACGGGCCAGACCACAGATGAGATTACCGGCTGCGAAGAATATATTGCTGAATACTAGACCCGGTCCTCGGCCAAAGATATCTGTCAACCGCCCCGAAATAGGTTGGCATGCGGCATTGGAGATGAGGTAGGCGGTTGCAAGCCATGACAATAAGCTGAGGGATTGGAACTCGCTCGAAATTGGTCCAGAGAGAGTCGCAATAATAGTAGAGTCAATGGCGCCCAAGAAGACTCCGATCCACGCTGTACCAAAGATGAGAACCAACCGGCCAGTTGACACCTCCTCAGCAACAACGGTTGTCTCTTCCTCTTGTCCTGCTGGTAAGCCTTGATCAGGGTCATCTCCTTGAGCTTCACTTGGTGGTTCGGCATCTTGATTCTGAGATTGGCTTGTAGACTTGAGCAGGGGAGTTCGTTCATCGCTGAGTGCATTCGTGCCGTTTTCGGCCACGGCAGATGCTACGCTGCCGCTGGCAGATTCACGCATCTTGACTCTCACCAAGAAATTGAAGGAAAGAGGAATCAATTGAACAAAGACTCGGTGCGTGCGGTTATAGTAGTTTCATGAATCCCCGTGTAAGACTTATGTGAGATGGAATTGAGGATTACTGACAAAAGGGCGTTGTTGATATATCCGTGGTTACGATCGGCGACTATCGGCCTATCCGAGCAGCCGCTAGTATCAAAAAAGGGTAATCTTCCAATCGAGATAAGAGGAACCGACCAGATCCAATTCACTAACACGCAAAGGGATGACGTGAGGATCAAGTAGCCAATGACGTCTACGGTATTTCGGAGAAGGGTCCAGGGTAGTTTACAGCGTGAAGGAAATTGGAATTGAACTGAATACATGTCATACCTAAGGTACTTACTTGGTATCTTGTTGTCATGAGAGACGAAGTTATAGTTGACCATCATCAGAAGGATAGCGAGTTCAGTAAGGAACTAAATGTTTAGTATCGTCTATCATAAACTATCAAGAACTGTTGAAAATTGGCACATTAGTGTCTGGATGTGGCCACTAGGAAATTGACTAGACGAGCAGCCCAAGATCTGAGACCGCAATCATTCTAAGTGCCAGTCAACGTAGTCATGATCGGCGAGGTCGCAATGTATCTAGGCATGACAGCTCATCTTTTACGCGGTAGCATGTGGAATGACGTGTATTAAGGACCCATCGCTCATGATAGTTCGGCTCAAGCCATTTAAATGTTCATTTACATTCATAATTTTATAATCATGACCAAGTCCAGAAGGTACAGGCCCATACCCAAATCCATATGTCTAGTCCATTGGGTACTTTTCATCATTAAATGCAACGCTATGCAAACTCATACCCGTCCATGTCAGTGGTCTTTCAACTGGACAAGCAAATAACAGATTCAAACATCCACCGTGAACTATAGTGAGTTCTCAATCTCCATGAGCTCCTTGATACCCTCAGCAATGCCCTTGGCTTGCTCAGCGGTAAGACGGGGCAGGGGTCGTCGAGGGTAGCCACCATAGCCATAGTAGCTCTGGATAGCAGACTTGGTGCCAGCAATGGCAGCCTTGGTCAGTACCCAGTCGGCCTTGGAGAGCTTCTTCTGGAGTGCTTGAGCCTCATCCTTCTTGCCCTTGACGTAGAGATCCCAAACCTTGACGCAGGTCTTGGGCATGACGTTGGCACCGCCAGCAATAATTCCGCTACCGCCGCTGACCAGAGTCTGGATGGTAAAATCGGCAATACCGCCGAAGGCAAGGTAACCAGAGCCTTCTTGGAAGGGCGTCTTGGCATCGGTAGCGAGAGCAACCCGGGTGAGCTTACCGGTGCTTCCACAGGTAAACTTTGTGCCGACAATGTTAGGGTGCTGGCCGAGCTTGATGAGGAGATCGCTGTCCATGTCAAGGCCAGCAACAGCACCAGGATAGTTGTAGAGAACGATGGGGATGGGGCTTGCATCGGCGAGGTCGGTGAAGTAGTTGTAAATGGCATCCTCACTCATCTGGGCCTTGTAATAAGAAGGAGGGAGAACAAGAGTGGCAGCAGCGCCAACCTCAGCGGCCAGCTTGCTCAGCTCGATAGTGCCCTTGACACTTCCCTCGGTGGCTCCAAGGAAAACAGGAACGGATTGGAAACCAGCCTCATCCAGGGCCTCTCGGGTAGCCTTTGTGACAGCAATCTTCTCCTCACGTGTGCAGTGAACAGCCTCGCCATTGGAGCCCATGGCAACAAGACCGGCGAGGCCAGCTTGACCTAATCGCACGGCGTGCTTCTTAATGGTGGGAATGTCGAGTTCCTCAGTCTCGGGGTCGAAGAAGGTCATGACAGGGGCGTAGATGCCAGTAGGCAGCGACTTGGGAGTGGCGGCATGGCCATTTTGGCCGTTGGTAGCACCGTTAGAAGTAGTCATGATGAGATGTCTAGTGTGCCTGGGGAGGTTTGCTGGAGAATGATGGCTAGTGGAGTGTCTAAGACTATGAGAGACGACAATAGATGGAGGAAAAGTAAAAGACAGACAGCAACGAACAAGAACGGGACAGAACAGGACAAGCCGGGGTTTAAAAGAAACGGAGAGGGACTTTATAGCTAGCATACCTTACTATACGGTAGCGTATAAACCTCAAGACATCATGTCGAATGGAACCGACAAATCCATATTCGGTACCTTCGCTACGCTACCTACGCTACTGTATCCGTAGTCGTACCTCGCGGTAACAGTAACCAGTTTGGGGGTGGATTCGCCTCGGGAAGTCAAGTGCTCAAAGGACCGTGTGGGTATTGGCTCGATCACCCCCCCAATTGGAGTAATGCAATGTAAGTCTGGAGAAGAGAGGACCACCAAAATATCCATTTGCAATGGTAAGAGTTGCGCAACATTCGGTAGAGAGCTCTCAGAAGTGATGCGTTGGTTGGGTTTGAGGCTATGAGACTGTTATACGTCGTCACGTAATCTGGTCTCACCAAACAAATTCAGTACACCGAAAGAGATGATGCAGCACAATGCCATATCATGCTGCGGCTAAAGTCGACAGACAGATAAATAAAACCAGCTGCAGGTAGTATACCCAGGCCAAGAGGATGCCAATATGACCGATTGCCTGCCTCTTCAGCTGCCGGGTGATCTGTTTGATAGGATGCGAGATCGGCACTTCCGATCAGAGCGAACCACCACCACGAATAACACACAAGTCTCGCATTGACATCAATTGATGCACCCTCTTCCATCACCAGTCTCTCAGTGCTGGTTAGAAACATACGTGGGGAGCCGGTTAGGCGGGACGGACAGGAGACGGAGGCTTCAAGGTCTAGGAAGCCGTTGGATCGCTTGGCAAATCCATGTTCAACATCCCGCGCTGAAGTCGATTAGCCGGCCGGGATATGAGTTCTACAGTAGTGTACATTGTGTAGGTCCAGGTGGAGAGTCACCCTTTTGCCTTGGACCCCGAGCTGACCAAGGCTTGTATTTTGCGGCGTCACGGTGTGTAAGAGAGGCAAAGTGCATGGGTTTATCGAGACTGACCGGAAGGTGACCGGGCTGTGCTTGTGCTTGTACATGTCTGTACTGTACTTCCACTGAGTGTGTGCGCGCCCGAGTTAGTTACTTACTTGGCAGTGAGTGTAAAGTGTCGTTTGGCGTTTGGTGTTGATGGGGTAAAAGTCAAAGTCTGGCTCTGAGTGGGCGGAGAATTTCTGGAGATGGTACCCCCAACGTGGCACCTGATGCCGTGTTACGTGAGGGGTCAAAGTCACGAGACTGTTAAAGCTGATTGATATATCAATTTACTTGGAACTGGATGCGAGTAAGCTTTTGATAGAATTTCGGCACTTGATTCTGTGACGAAAATTGATGTTTTATATACGACGCTGAAACGGTTTCGACTGATGATTCACAATCTGCAAGTAAACTCTGCTGCTGTAAACATCAAATCATATCACCCATGACTACCATTGCTTCCGGTCATGAGCCGGGGATTCTAGTGCCGTGGGGGTGGGGGGATATTGACCCCTCCAAAGCTAGTGTTAATCCTCTGTACCCTCGCAACCCATGGCGATTTATAGTGATGATCCTCTCATGGGTTTGGGGGCTGGTGGTTCTGGCTTCTAGACGCTCCATCGAATTTATGGTTCTTGTGAGAAATGCCTCTCTAGTCAGAATGGGAAATGATTCTACCCTTCACTAGTCCAATAGTTCTAAGAATTGCTGTCATGATAACCTATCGCCACTGTAAGTTACTGTGAAGATCCCTCATTCTCTCCAATTTTGACGGTTTCTGTCATAGCACGAGGGGATTTCCCCGCCCCCGATGTTAGTTGTATCTATGTGAGACAAACACCACCAACATGATCACCGAATCAACCACGACAAGATAATAGCAATGGCGCCATTATCTCTAGGATTCAGTTTTATCTCTTCCTCTACCCCTTTCTCCCCCAGATTTCTGCGAAGCTGTATCATCCCCACACTCACATGAGCACATCAACTCAAGATTTATCCGGCATCATGACTCCATATTCCCAAAGCTATCCATCTCTCTAGCTCGAGATTGGGGGGATTTGACGCGGGGACTCATTTTTCCTCCAATCACGTCCGGAGAGAACCCCGAACTGTCCCCCAGCTTTTGTTCCAAGCTAGCGGAGACATGAGCGAGCATTCATAAGAACAGTATTCAACCTTCATGTCCATCTTCTCATGATTGCACTCTAGACCTCGTCTCTACACCCTCTCACGTCTCATTTGGCCTTTGTATACGTTCATACGTAATTTGGAACTCGTGTATATTCCCTCATACCCTGTTTTTGCTCCCATCATAGCTTCGGCCCCTCCCCCGCCTTGCCCCTCGGCATAACATCACAATGGAGCCTCTCAATGTTCTCATGGTGAGTTGATCCAAAAACAACAGTCTCACTCTCAATTCATGTCAGTTTGCTAATACGAAACCTCTAGATTGGTACTGGAGAGTACACCACCGGTTTCGTCGGTGGCGGTGCCTCTGGTTCAGACAAGAAGGTTGGCGTTGTTGGTCTCAGTCTCTTTGATCTGCGCCGTCGCGAAAAGGTCAACAAGCTGGGCATGGTTGGCGTCAATGGCAAGAAGTTCCCTGCTATTCGTCAGTATCCCCCGTACACAATTGTTATGCTCATGACTGACTTCCCCCAGGCGAACATCTCGACAAGAACATCCAACAAGTCTACAACAACCTCGACACCTCGTTCGACTCATTCCCAGAAAACGACAAGGTCGACCCCGACGCTTACAAGACCGCCATTGACGCTCTCAAGCCTGGCGATGCCATCACAATCTTCACCCCCGACCCTACCCACTTCCCCATCGCAAAATACGCCATTGAGCGCGGCATCCATGTCATGATCACCAAGCCCGCTGTCAAGGTCCTCGAGGAGCACCAGGAGCTGGTTGATCTCGCTCAGAAGAAGGGTGTCTACGTTTACGTTGAGCACCACAAGCGTTACGACCCTGCTTACGCTGATGCTCGCGCAAAGGCTCAGAAGCTTGGCGACTTCAACTACTTCTACAGTTACATGTCTCAGCCCAAATCACAGCTCGAGACTTTCAAGGCCTGGGCTGGAAAGGAGTCTGATATCTCTTACTACCTCAACAGCCACCACATCGATATTTGCGACTCAATGGTCCAGGAGCGCGGATATGTGCCCGTGAGCGTCAACGCCTCTTCCTCCAAGGGTGTTGCTGTTGATCTGGGCTGCGACCCCATCACCGAGGATACCATCTCGCTTCTCGTCACCTGGAACAAGAACGGCGAGCCCAGCAAGCGAGCCGTCGGTGTCTACACAGCCTCGTGGACCGCTCCTCAAAAGGCCGGTGTCCACTCGAACCAATACTTTCACTACCTCGCTGCCAACGGTGAGATCCGTGTCGACCAGGCCAAGCGTGGCTACGACGTTGCAGATGACTCTATCGGTCAATTGATGTGGTACAACCCCTTCTACATGAAGTATGCTCCTGATGAGGATGGCAACTTCGCTGGCCAGACTGGCTATGGTTACATCTCCATTGAGAAGTTTGTTGATGGCTGCAGAGCTGTCAACTCTGGCAAGCTCAAGCCTGAGGACCTTGACGCCAAGCCTCTCCCTACACTCAAGAACACTATTGCCACAACGGCTATTCTTGAAGCTGGCCGAAGAAGTATTGATGAGAACCGAGAGATCAAGATTGTTGTCGAGAACGGCAAGTGGAGGCTGGAGTAATGGATGAAAGGAAAGGAAAGGAAAGGAATAGGAGAAGGATAAATACCATATGCTACGTGTAGAAATGTCTGATGGGTTACGGCCAAAAGTAATGATCAAGCCTTTTGTTATTGCAACCTTTTAATTAGTAATCTACTGGTTCCTTACCTAGTGAATATGATTATGCTCAGAGTCTAATGCGGGGTGGTGGACACTAAAACACCATGCCCTTTAAACTCTTAAGCTCCACCAAAAACTCAACCAACACCCTATATACCCTCATTTCAAGGCCGGTTTTGACCTTTCAAAACTTCTCACTACGTAAAAGCTCAAGCCAACCTCATATAAAACATCTTCTCCCTGTATAGCCATCATGCCTAAACCCCGCTTCTCCGATTTGATCCTCCCTCAAAATGAACAACTCTCCATGTCCCAACTCATGGCGTCTTTCAAACGCACCACTCTTACAATCCACAACCGGCTGACTAGCATCCAAACCGACGCAGACTTTGTGGATGCGGTGTCCCAAGCATATAGCCCGCGGCCACTTGTAGCTAATGAACGTTGTGGAAGTTGGTACATTCCGCCTGAGCGTAAAGGTGCAAGTGCGTATTTTAAGAGTACAGATGGCCATGAGAGGGCGTGGAAATTTAGCACTAGGAGGCTGAACTTGCATTTGGTTGAGCTTATCGAGAATAATGATGGGTATGTGTAGAGGCTTAGTTATCTTCCTGTCAGCTGAGATCTAACATGCTGATAGTATCATAATCGTCGACTCTACTCGCCGTGGAAAGAGTATGTTCTCTCTCATAACAGCCAGAGTCTCTGATAGACTGACGACTGACTTATATAGGGATGCCTGATGCCCTCTCATCGACGATTCCTATCTGGTGCACAGTCCTCAACCTCACTCTTCTCCCCTCAAACCCATCCTCAGCAAATCTCTATCTGCCAGCTCATCTCCCCGCAACAACACACTCCCAAATATGCGCACTCATCCCTGAATTCGTTGCTTCCTTCAAGGCACTCAATCTCAATCTTCCAACATGTCTGACAAAACCACTCCGCCCATTCTGGGTAACCCCAGACTCATCTCTCCCTTCTGTTCAAGACACATCCTCCATATTTGATGACTTCCGCCCGGTCATCTGCTGCACGGCTAGTCGCCGAGTTATAGGCAGTGAGATGGACGAGGGAGGATATATACAAGGTGCGGCTGACGATACTGAGATGTGGGCGCATGATCTTACAGCGCCTTTGTTTTGGGAGAATATCAATGAGCTTCTCAAGACGCCAGAGGCTGAACTACCAGATCTGATCTCCAGACTAGTCAGCGACCATGCTTCCAGCAAGAAGGACGAAGGAACACAGATAAAGCTGACACCAAACCTTTCAGTTTGCCCTTTGCCATTTCCCCCCAACCCCTCAGAATGTCGCATTGTCGTAACTCAAGACACCACACCAAAGGATCGCTGGATAAAATCCAAGACTTACATGCAAGCCGGCCTTGGCAAAAGTAAGCTGGCTAGTCGCAACCTTCGCACTTCTCTACCTGAAATATGCGACTTTGCTGCTAAATATCTTGCCTCGGCCACAGAGCCTGATCAGCAACGAATTGTGGTGGCATGCGAATCAGGGCGAGATCTATCAGTCGGCGTGGCCCTCGCGATATCATGCTACCTATTTGGTGATGACGGGAACATCAAAAAACCAACAGAAGACGTCTCATTTACAAAGACTTTCATAAAGTCGAGATTGGGTGTCATCATGACAGCTTATCCAGGGGCAAATCCCAGCCGGGCCACTCTACAGAGTGTCAACAGCTTTTTAATGGACTGGCGAAAATGATGCAATTTATATAGTATATATATATATATTCACAAATCAATCATGAGACAACGACCTTGCATCTGAGACAATGAGCTGTATCGTGTCTCAGTCTCAACATTATCTCAAATGGCGAATGGTTACCATAACAGGGCAGAAGGTTCGTAAAGTTTATTAGTTCAATTGATCTAGGTGATTTGCTCCATCTCTTTCGCTATTTGACCGATATGTATTTTGGGTATTCCTCAAAGCAATTTCAACAACAAAGCTCGTTTGTTCAGACCTCACCAGCCTCAATCTTCTGCAGAGCAGCAGGGAACTCGGACCAGTGTCGCATGATGACAACAGCACCAGCGTCGCTCAAAGTCTTCTCCATCTCGGGCTGCTTGTCCTCAGCATAAGGGCCAACATAACCAATGACCTTGATGCCGGCACGAGTACCGCTAAGGGTGCCGCTCTTGCTGTCCTCAATAGCGACAGCCTCCTCGGCCTTCTTGCCAAGTTTCTCTAGAGCGTGGAGGTAGATAGCGGGATCAGGCTTGCTGGTGGGCTTCTCGAGACTTGTAGCGGCAGAGAAGACAACATCGCCCTGAAAGTACTTGTCCTGGCCGACCTTCTCGATGGAGGCACGGACACGGCGGAGGGCAGAGGAAGAAACTACGGACATGGTGTACTTGCCAGAAGCGGCAAGCTTCTCGAGCTGCTCATCAACACCATCACAAGGTCGGAGGGATTCCTTGAGCTTGGCAATGACGGCGTCCTCCTCCTTTCGAACATAGGTCTCCATGTCCTCAGGTGAGATCTCGATGTTGTAACTTTTCTGGAGGGTGGTGAGCATGCCGCGGAAGTTCTGACCGACGAATTCCTTGATGAGGGTCTCGCCAGTAAAGCGAATCTCGACTTGACGAGCCTCGCAGATCTCGTTGATGAGGCCAGCGCAAGCCTCGAAGGCAAGCTCCTCAGAGAGGACGAGGGTGTTGTCGCAATCGAACAGGAGGGTGTTGATCTAGAAATTGTAAGTGTAAGCGCGAATAAGATCGATATTGCATGAGCAACATACCTCGGGCATTTTGGCGGATTGTGGTGAAGAAAGTTCTAGAGAAGAAGCAAAGACGAGCTCTCAAGAGGAATTGGACGTATTAAGAAGAGGAGAACAGAAGAACCTTGTGGAAATCAGGTGGAGCAAGGAATAGATGGAGATGAAGGAAGAAAAGACAGTGACGGAGCTACTGTGGGGGAACGGAGGTTTTATGGAGGATGCCCTGTGCCTTAGTTCAACGGAGCAGGGACATTCGAACTGTAACGGGAACTGCACATGCCATTGCTGCTACGACTGTCCGTAGCTGCAATATGCTGTAATTGGAATATGCAAGTGCGACTGTGTGATGCTGGGGGTTGCCCGGGTTGTCTGGCAATGAACTCTACAGGTTGTTTGATATCCATGCATCTGCACCTCATCCATGGGTAGGTAAGATTCAACAAGAAACCCCGCGTTCATGAATAGCTACAAGGGGACTTATTTAAATGGCCCCTCTCTGCTGTAGCCAATATCTTTCAACTCATGTACTAAATCGAACAGCTAGAAGAGCTATTTGTGCTGATAAAATGCTTCGCTACATGCTAAAGAAAAGACGGCTTGTTCTTAAAAAACTGTCGATCGTCAACACGTGGAAGTCAGACAAAACAAACCCCTCGCAAGTCAACCCAACATCAACATCAAAATCGAATCAAATGCCCCTCCCCCTCCATTCAGCCAAGGTAAGGTCCGACTAGGAACCGCCCAGTGTCGTCATCAAAGCACTATGAATCCCTGTTAGAACATGACACTAACTAAAAAAGAGGGACCCGTTTTCTTTCAGTCAGTTACTGTCAACCGGCCCGCATCAGCGACTTTGCTCTTTGTGCCTCTGACAATCATGGATTATGCTCAGCATGCACTAGACCGACCTACAGTGATGACCTCGCATAAGCATATGTAAGTAAGTACAAAGACATAGTATGTATTTCAGGCTTCGGAGAGTTCGAACCGATAGTCCGTCGATCAACATGCATGGTCCATGTAAACAGCTCGTGTCACTCTTCAACGGCGGTGGACCTCCAATACACGGCACCTCTACTCTACCAGCTGCGGGATTTGTAAACATTCCATATTAAGCGATACAAAAGGTATTTACCCTCACAAATCGCGATCGTACCAGATGAGTTGTTTTTACCTCATATGGATAGTTCTTCATTTCAGCAAATCACTCTTTCGATTTTGAATCTGTCGTACTATTAGAGACAGCTACTATATATATGACATCGTTTCTACCAAGACACCAATTAGAACAGCCGTCAAAGGGATATCAAAAAACCATGTGCTAATCAACGTCCTATCATTCTCCTGTCGCTTGTGTATTCTGGGCTGCCAAGCCTGGTCTTCCATGCCAAGGCTCGTGCCATCGAACTTCCACACTTTTTCATTATTCATTAGAATCCCAAACGCCAAAACACCATTTGAATATATTGCAAATCTTCCTAGCCGAGTTCCAATGCTGCCGAGGTTGGAAAATTTCCCAGGCGAACGTCTAGTATCCGGTAAGAGTTGCAGATAGGTTCGGCGACGGCGCCTCTTTACAGAATCTCCCTGAGCTTCTGCTTCTGATCGGCAGTCAGACTTGCTGGGAAGTTGATCTTGTACTTGATGACGAAGTCGCCTCGCTGGCCAGGCTTTTTAGAGATGGGCATACCCAGGCCAGGATACCGTTCCTCGCTGTTGGGCTGAGTAGGACCTCCCTTCTCGAGGTTGAGCTGCCGGCCGTCGATCGTTGTCACTGTCCTTCGCCAGCCGGTCAAGGCCTCCTTGAGATCAAGGGTTACCACATGGACAAGATCGTTATCCTCGCGCTTGTAGAGAGGATGTTCCTTCTGTAGGTTTGTTAGTTATCATTTCGTAAACAGAATTATGATACGGTGTGCTTACCTCTTCGACAATAAAATGAAGATCTTGGCGGCCTCCCTCTACTTGATCGCCGACTCCGTTGAACTTGATCTTGGAACCCTTCTTCAGGCCCGGCTTAATAGGAACTTCAAGGATCTGGTCGGTCTGGACTCTCTTTCCGGTCTCATCGTAAGTCTTGCGCTTAATCTTCATCTTCTTGGTCACACCGTTGAAGAGCTCTTCAAGCGTTAGGGGCAGGGGTCGCTCGACTGTGGTAACTTCAGGAGTAGCTTCTCTAGGTCGAGGCTCGAAGCCTGAGCGTGTGCGTGAACTGCGGCTTCGAGGACCAGCACCGCCAAATCCGCCAAACATGCCAGCGATGTCGTCGTCGTCTCCACCGTGCATACCGCCAGCAGATCCGTTACGCATGAATTCGGCAAAGATATCTTCGGGGTTGCTGAAGCCAAAACCGCCAGCACCGCTGCCGGTATTGAAGTGGAAGGTTCGGGTGCCGCCTCCACCGGGCATACCACCTTGGAAGTTGAAGCCTTCGAACCCGCCAGGCATGCCTCCAGCGGCGAAGGGGTTTCCACCGGCACCACCTTCGGGCTGTGCGGTACCGCCGCGGAGTAGGAATTCGAGGCCGTACTGATCATATATCTTTCGTTTCTCGGGATCGGAAAGAATCTCGTATGCTTGTGAGCATTCTTTGAACTTTTCAGCCGCGTCGGGGCTATCCTTGTTCTTGTCTGGGTGCCATTTCAAGGCTGCTTTCCTGTAGGTGGTGTGGTTAGCGGTGTTCGCCAGATCATGATGCTAAGCGGAATGCGCAGTGGTTCTTAATTTAGCGAAGAGAATGTCTTTCTTCAATTTGTCAAATACAAAATATGGTTTACTTGTGCATTTGAAAAAGCAAGAACCTGATGAGAAAATGGGGTTGTTTGTGTATTGCGCCGCCGCCGCTCCGTATAGATAGATATTGTGTACTTACTTGTATCCCTTCTTGATCTCGTCCTGAGTTGCCTCAGGTTTGACGTTGAGGGTGTCGTAGAGCTTCGTCTCCTTGACCATGATCGCGCGTGTCAGAAGTTGTGTTTCTCAAGATTATTTGGGTGTGCGATATGGTTAGATTTTGGCGAGCCAAATGGGTTCGATAGAGAGAGAGAATAACAAGAGGTAATGTGTGGCAATGTCAGGGATTGCTTATTGTTGATTGTTTGTTGAAACAGTGAAAAACAGACACCAAAAGTGCGCTTCAGTATGATGAGAAGAGGTTTCGTTCTAGGTTGAATGAGGTGATGTGATGTGAGGTTAAAGAGAGGGGATGTTTTAGTGTAAGAGTGAGTTTACGAAAGATGAGTGGGAATCCGCAGGTGAGGATTAAAAGATCAGTCCAGTGACGCTTCAGAGTCAAGGTCGAGAAAGCACTACGCCATGCTACCGTGACAATCTCCAGAAGCCACTGCTGGGAAATACTGGGGCATGGGACCTTGTGGAAGCTTCTAAAGTGTAGGGGGGAAAAGACACCGCAATGTGAAAGGAACTTGATATGGAATAGAGGCTGGCTGACCTCCAGTCTACCAGGGTGGGGGTGACGTCGAGTCGATCGATGGATATCTCTCGAACAACGAGAAGTACCTATACGTCTGCTGCTGTGATCTGCTCTTTGTTCGACTGTATTGTCTACCCAGGGGATAACTTGGAATACTCTCTTTGCAGAGTTCTCCAAAGCCAATTCCGCAAAACTACCTACACTACAACTTCAAGGGTCATGCTCTCTCGTCCTCATGTCGGGCTCAATCTGTCGATACCTGACAACTTGACAGGGATAATTGACCTATGACGATACCTAGCCGTGGTGGAGACGACGCCCCAGACGCCAGAAATCCAGTTCGAGGGCCCCAACTTGGAGCTTAAGATGGTTGCTGGAAGCTCGAGCGGATCTATGACAGAGCCTGGTTATGGGGTTGCCTGAATAACTTGTATGGTTGTGTACCCATGCTATGATGTTTTTACCATATTGGTGCTCTGTGAGACATTGCACAGATCTGTCGTGAATCGAGGTTTGTTACTGTGACTTGCGGATTGTGTTCCCCGTTGTCAGCTGCAGTTATTCCCGACAACCCTGGTCCATGGTCGAAGCTTCTAGAACCTTCGAACCTCTGACCTTAACACACATGGACGAGATGCTCTAACGGTTCCAATACTGGTATGTGTTGACAGCTTCTTTGGCTAAATTGCCTTTTGTAGTTATGTAAAAAAAAAAAAAAAAAAGGTATTTATATGTTGAGGTCCCCTATGTACCACGTACTATGCCTCTAAGGGGACCTTGGCCATCCATATCTTATATTATTGTCCGCGTGCTATACGACTTTGAGGTAGATCGAGGAGAAGAATTCGGTAGCTCAATTATACAGCCACTTTAAATGTTAGTAGTTCCATACAAGTATGCCACATCTGGGCAGTAGCTGCTTCAGCATCTATATATACTTGAAGCTTGACTAAGGTAGTAGGTTGCTCAAGGGTGATTGTTCGATGGAATTGGGCATGACATATATGCTGTGGAGCTATTGTCAAAGCAATCATACATTTAACAAATACAAAATTTCCAATGCCGCTTGAGTATGTTCCTTTCTAGGTACCTATGTAGAAAGAATAAAAGAGGTAGTTTCACGTATCTACCTCAGTCTCTTGCTTATTATTAAGGTTGATTACCTCGAATTGCCTAAGTTGGAGGCTGGCACGTGTAAGTCCACGCCAAGAAATTCTTTATCTTATCTCTCTCAGTACGTACC
This sequence comes from Fusarium udum, assembly GCA_013186905.1. Classification (NCBI taxonomy): domain Eukaryota; kingdom Fungi; phylum Ascomycota; class Sordariomycetes; order Hypocreales; family Nectriaceae; genus Fusarium; species Fusarium udum. The sequence goes on from JAAQPG010000048.1 coordinate 33,706, forward strand.
CCTCCAGTGCAATCCAGCACAACTAGTTGTACACTGCGGAAGCTCATCGCTTAGATCGTCATTTATTCGATACAACAAACATTCGGCAAGCGTGTTTCGTCGAAAACATAGTCATCACTATCAGCATCAACCTAGAGTAAACAGCTCAGACTATCGTTTGCCTCATCCTATCTTTATCGGGCAACGTCTATCGAACTAAGCTCTTTGGCACCCCTTCATGGTGGGAGGAGTGTCCGATCGACAGACTGAGCTTGTTGGAACTCACAGAAGACGATTGACTTGTCAGCCCCAGCCATGGAGACTTCACAACAGGACAAAATAGATCGTGTGGTCGAATTTACGGGTCTCGACCCTATGGGCGACCGTGAGCTGATTCTTCAAGCTCTGAAGGTTAGCACCGGGCAGACCCCTCAAAGTGAGCGTTGCGACTGACATATACCTACTTGACAGCAAAGTAACTGGGACCCCGAGAATGTTGTCGGCCAATTCTACGAGAACGAATCAAGCGTACGAATATGGTCAAGGCCAACTCCCAGCAAACGCTGATCGTATCGCAGTTTCGAGCAAAATATAAACAGCTTTGGGACGATTCTATGTTCGCCGCAGATCGAGACGGTAACGACAATACGACTGGTATCTGTCAGTAGACTGTTACGCTTCCCTCCGAACGTCAACTGACCCCATAGCCTTCCATGTCGAGTCTTCCGATCACAACGTCATTCAAGGCGTAACTCCACCGTCAGAGTCACACGCGTACGGCGCTCCTTCGAGACCTCCTTCACGATCAAACAATCGATCTCCCTTGGGTACGATGGTGGACTGGACTGCGGCACATGTGCCCGGTAACTCTCTTGGTCGCCCCCATGAATATGCGCTAACCAGGGTACACACAGGCGTCCCAGAGAGCCAAGCCCAAGAGGATGATGACATGCAACGAGCTATTCGTGAGTCAGCACAAGAAGCTGGACTACCGGTGTCACATCACGAGTCCGGTATTATTGGAACGTCGGAGCCACCGCCTCCCCATTTTGGTCCTGCAAACCGCGAAACATATGTGGCGGATGATTGGGCCATTGTCCCATCTGATCCTATGAGAGAGAGCTCCGTAAATGAATTTACACCGTCAAAGCGAAAGAGAGTTCCAGGCGCGCCCGCGATGTTGGTAATCAGCAATGTGCAAGGTGGTGAACACCGCCTCGGCGGGCTTCTCACAATTCTGCATGAAATTCCTCTTGCACGGAACATACTCCTCGACATTGGATCGCCTGCTGCCACATACGGCTGTAATAATGACTGGTGGCGAGGACAAATTATTCTATCACCGGAGGTTTTGGCAAAAATGGCTGAAGAAGGCAGCTCAGACCCCAGTGTGCACAAGAGCGGCAGTGCGTTTGAGGACGAAGTACACCGATTGATGGCGTTTCTTGACTCTACCGAGCGTGGTTATGGCTCCATATCTGTTCTGGCAGATATTTTGGCGGATTCCGACACGCAGGGTATGGAGAAACAATTCTATGAGATGCTCGACAAAAGATACCCTGATGTTGCTCAGCCAATGATGCAAGTTGCTGGAGTGTCGCTATTCTACGGAGATGATGAAGAGGAAGAAGTGGCAAACTTTGGCCTTCTCGAGATAGAGCACTTCCAACATGAGTACAACTACATCAAAACTCTGTACGAGGCACTTGATCACGTCATGTGGAGTGATACCGTGGGTTTGGATAAAATACACGATGGATCGAAGATGGCATTTTTCAAAAAGATGGGCGATATTTTGGTGTTAGACACCACCGGTGATGGGCCAAGCAATTCTTTCGAGATCCCCTTGGAATTCTACCCAGAAAGATACCTCGCGAGCCGGAAAGACGAGGCACGTCGGATCCAGCACGGGTGGTGCCAAACAAAGGAACAAATGAAACGTATTCAGGACGAGAAAGAACAGCTTCTTGGCTTGGCGAACACTTGGGGTGGCGCAACTGATGATAAGGGCGCAGTTTTGAAAAAAGCGATTGATCAGTGGGAGGGATACAGGAGTTATCTGGAAAGCTTCCTCCGATTCAAGACTTTGGAGAAGTCGGGATTCGATACTGATAAGTACCCTGACTACCGCACTGCTCCTCCAGATGTGGACGACAACGTGTATCTGGAATCTCAGAAGGTCACAGATGTGATGGACTATTCGGAGAGCTTACTTGTGGACCTTGAGACAAAGATGAAAGGTAAGTCTTGGCTTTGAAGTGCTTATGTGCCCGTGGCTAAAATGGCCCTAGGCCTCGATGTAGAACTCGAACAGATCACAGCCAAACAGCGAGCGTTGGGGAGACTCCTTACAGTACCGGATAAGCCAAGTCGCCCGAAGCCCATGTCCTGCAAAAGGTATCTCCTCCGCGGATTAGTTGCATCGCCCACCGTCTTATATGTCTGCCAACGGCAGGAAGCAGATCTGATAGACCTTGATGACGAGGAGACCAAACCAAGAGATCAATGGTGGAGGCTGGCTTATACCCCTTACTCGGGAGACGAGCCCGTTAGAGCGGAGGTAAGAGAACTTGGTATTGACTGAAGCAAAGGAGAGTATTCTCACTAACACAATTGCAGAAAATAACTATCGACGCAGTATTGGTCGATATCTGGAACGATACCAAGAAACCACTGCTGGTATACGCAACGGAAGACGCCCTTGGAACGCCCAAAGACCATCTATCATCCCAACTGGAACGATTTATCAAGGTGGAAAATAAAGCTTTCCGTCAAGAGTTATCTAAGGAAGAATCCACAGCCAATGAGTCCAAGCAGATGGGTAACTTTGAGTCCAACTCGTCTCTCTCGCCTCATTCGTCCTTTTCGCCTTCTAAGAGAAAGCATCGGTCTGATAGCGGTGGTTCGATGGACAGCAATCGTGCCTCGATCGGCAGTGACGATGATAGGAACGGATTTGACAACCCTTTCCTCCCTGATGACGACGAGAGAGTCGGTACTGAAATGTCGGATTACGTCCATAGCTTCACTGCTATGGAGGGCCACATCCCAGATTCATTAACAGGCCGTACACAAGATTCAAGAGCTCCAACAGAGCCGACATCAGCTACCATGACACCGAGCACAGTAACAGCCGACTACTTAGACACCAACCCTGCGTTTGCTGCGGAGGAGCCTCGAAGTCCGGAGATGCAAGAAAAGGCTAGGCCACCTCCTTTTATGTCATTGTCCAGGAACTCATCAATGCGAGCGGAATCAACCAATTTGATGGACATGGACATCCCAGATGAGAAACCTTAGGTGGCTCTGAGAGATTAGAGTTCACGAATACCGACGTTCGCTTATAGGGGATAGCATTCTTCTTTTTTTGGTTCTCAGGCGAAGACGGCACACCATTTGATGGAGGGTTCGCTGGCTTACATAGCATGGTGATTAGAATAGCATTTGAGCGCATGGAGTTTTGGGTTTTGCTCATGCAGCCTAGTCAGGACAAGGTAGAGCATGCCGTCGAGCGGGTTCTTTAGCAATCAATATAAGCACCAGAAATGTCTTGTACGAGTGTCCGCTTTGTCTTAAACCAAGTAGGACAACATCGGGAATACGATCAACAGATGATCTTCACTATGGCACCAAGCGAATCTTTGTAAGTTGTATATTCTGTCTAGAAAGCACGCCTGATAAACACACCCTTGCTCCATGTAAACAACACGCATATAACAGAGACCACCAGTCTTCCTGCATTCCCTCAATGTCCGTATCGCTCGATGCTTGCAATGCTCGTCCCATTCCGAGTAATGCGCATCTTGAACGCCTTAAAAATGGAATAAATAACCTCGCTATGTCCATAGTACTGTAGATGAAAGAGGATGTCGCGAAATGGTGTAGAAGGGTGAGGCTTGAAAAGTAGCCAGCCCATGACTCGTCCTGGCCACACTGATCCATGTATGGCCTTCGGGGGAAGTCTACTTCTGGTCTCTGACATCATCGTCATCCTCGTCGTCATCATCAAAGTCTTCCATGTCCTCGTCGCTATCGCTGCCGCCAAAGTCTTCCTCTTCGTCTGTCATATTCCAGAAGTCGGCATCATCATCAATTGGCTTTTGTGGCGCAGGTGCGAGCTCGGAGGGAGTGGGCATCCGTGACCCTGACGGGATATCCTTCTGAGACTTATCAACGATGTCCTTTGCTCGCTTGTTATACTCGGTCTTGTTATCGCGATAGAGGACGCTAGCATCGACATTTGCGGGTGAGTTGATTTCGGGATCGTCGAGGAGGAGTAGGACGGATCGCAGGACGGATTCGACACCGTGGAGGACATTCCAGCGCTCGCTGGCCAGCTCGCCTGACTGCTCGTCTTCACCCGGCTTGTGGAGGATGGAAATGCAGAGATTGCCGTCGGTGTAGACGTTGGGGTGACAGATGTTCTTGGTTAGAAATTTGAAGCTGGGCGGCTGGTAAGGATAATCGTTTGGAAACTTCATCTCGGCCCTGAGGTAGGCTCCGTGCCAGACGCTATCGGGGTTAACAACCCAGAGGCCGATCTTCCAGACCAGGAGGTTTGAGTCGTCGGTCTTGAGTTGAAGACGATCATGTTAGACGATGTTTGCTCCATGGTGTACCAAACGACATACCTCGATATTGACCCATTTCTCCTTCTGAAGGGGTTGGAGTTCCTGCATAAGTCTCTTTTGCGCCATGATGGCTGACTATCGATAACTGATTATTAGGTGCGCGTGCGCTACTCCGCCAGTCCAACGACAAGAATCCTCCAAGCGAGCGTGTGTTTGAAAAGACCGAAAGTTGAAGAGTGGGCGAGGTAGCTGGTTGTTGTGAGTTGAAGGGTTGAAGAGTTGGGCCGGGCTTAATAAGTCAGGCCAGCGCCAGCGCCAGCGGCAA
>JAAQPG010000049.1:0-37874 GCA_013186905.1 Fusarium udum
AAGAAACAGTAGTTTAAACTGGGGCTATACTTGTTACAAATAGATTCTTACTCAGCCTCAGAATCACTCAATTAGGGCATGTGATAGTTTCTTTTGTCTTTGAAAATACTAAGGTACTAATGGAAGATCTGACTATCCCTGAAATATGTGTTCTTCTACTTATGGTTGTGTACCTCTTTTCGCACTAGGAGGCGAATTTATCGTGTCTGTCGTGGCCCAAAAAAGAAAATAAAGGCAGACAAATGTCGCATGATGTAACATAACAACTAAGATTGCCTTTATTTAATTACCGGCGATAAAGGTGAAAGCAGACAGTTACCGTTGAATACGTGATGCTATGCAGGACTATGCTACCTACTAGCTTGGCTGAATGAGTGAGTGCCCAGCTAGAAATAAGGCAACTGAATATTGAAACGATAACTAAAGTTAGAACAATAGTGATTGTATTATACTGAAAATGCCAAAATTTTCTTCAGCCTCTATTTATTCAACCTTTACTGGTCTTATGCAAGTAACCAGAGGTCAATACCTCAAGGGACCTAACTTGATAACGGGCCAACCGTTTGATACCTCACTTTTGCCTCATTCTGTCCGGACTGCCAGTCATTAACTTCCGGATACATACCTACTACCTAATAGGCACCAATCAGCCAATGTACACATGGACCTCTACATACTGGATTGGATGTCTCTGCTAACAGAGCCGACGTCTTGCAATTCCGAAACACGATCTGAATCACTTTCCCCCTAACTGATTAACCAACAAATAACACTGATGATGAAGATGGGGTGCACCTCTCCACTCCATCCCCGTCCATACATACATACTATGTGTACCTTAACTGTACTACTACTAAGGTAAGTACCTATGTATGGTAACTTTTCTCAACCTGCCACTCTAGCCTAGCCTGCCTGGTACTATACGTAGCCACCCGCTGTAGTCGATTCACGAACCCTCTACAGCTTAGCATCTCGTCTCCCTGAAAGCTTCCTGGGGGCCGTGTACTCCCCACTTGGCTTCCCGTCCGCCCTCCACCTTTCTATTACCTTAGTGATTGGACTAGTCTAAAGCTGTCCCTAACACTGCATCATCTCCCATCCTCTTCCTCCTTTTCACCGTTGTACCTAATTAATCTTTTGCTTGAATGCGCTTGCGCTTCTCTTTGTTTTCGCCTTCACTGTCAATTTCCCTTTCCCTTTTATTTCATCTCCTCTACGTTCTTATTCTTGATTCCTATTCTCCTCCTTCTGCTTTTCTTGCCATACCTTTTAATCTGTAAGTTCCGTTTGCTAACCCCCCGTCGCCATCTGGCCTAGAGCTGGACTCTATGTCCAACTCTCCACTATCTGTCCGTTCTTCAGCTTCTCTGCCTTACCTCCTATATCATCTACACGTAGCAAAGCTAATCGAAGGCTATGTAGCCTCTGCATCTTCTTGTTCTTCTCGCAGAACACCACTGTACAAGCTCGAAACACGGTTCCAGATACCGCTGCGCTTCGCATCAGCTCCACATCAGCTTAGAGACCCCTGTTCCGCTATTGTGAGCCTCGATTCGCTCTGAGCAAACTGTCCATAGCTTCGACCCCTTTCCGTTCGAACCGCATTGAATTAAACAAGTCGGCATCATGGTTTCCGACGAGCACTTCGAGATGTGCTTGCCGATTTTGCAGGATGCAACGCTGGAAGACGAGGATAAGACAGATAGACTCGAGGAACTCTTCCGCAAAGAAACGAGCCTCACCGGCACTTCCCTCGACAACGCAATACTAGATGCTCTTTGGCGGTTTCGTGACGGCGGCGGCACATCAGCGTCACCCCCTCCCATCAGACAGACGATCTTACGACGCCCTTCACCAGCCTCCTGGCGCGGTTCGCCAACTCCCATGTCGGGCTCTCCAAGACTGGCCGTGAGCCCCCTTGCTCCTCCGGGCTTTGTTCCCTCGACCTTTGGCAGGACAATCTCCTCCACGGTTTCTCCCTTTTCTTCGCCTCGAGCATCGCCACGTCTGGCTCTTGCGACACCCGTCATTCCTCATAGTCCAAACTTGAATGCATACGAATTTGCTAGCGACCCGACTCCGGCCACAGAGATTCTAGGTGAATACCAGACGGAAAATGTTGAGTGGCTCGTCAGTGATGATGCCGCTAGCGTGACTTCATCTGTTGGTACTCCGAGTGCTCTCAACGCAGCAGCCCCCGAGTTCTCGTCCATGTCGGCACAGTCAGCTGATATGTCGCCCTATGATATGTTGCGTTCCATCCTTGGGCAGACAAAGTCGGACGATGAGATTGAAGCCGCTCTCGCGCAGAATGGTTATGATCTCAGCGCAACTATTGTCTCCTTTATGGAAAGCCAAGCAGGTGACAACCAGCCCGGCGGTGTTTCATTGGAAGAACCCAAAAACGTCCTGATTGGGAAATCCGTGGATCGCCCTACTACTCCTCTAGGTCAATCGAAGTCGGGGGTTATTTGCAAGTTCTATATGTCGACTGGTTCGTGCTTGCGCGCCGATTGCCGATTCAGCCATGATCTCAGCAACCACCTTTGCAAGTATGTTTTCGCCCGAGTCTCTCCGTATTGTAAGCTAACATTTCTCTTGCAGATATTGGGTCATGGGGAATTGCTTGGCAGGAGAGACATGCATTTTCTCGCATGATCCTACCAAACTTATGAATAAGCTCGCCCTCGACGGTGCCAGTACGCCACCATCAAAGCACGGCGGTTTACAGTTGGGAGATCTTAACTCTTTCCCTTCTCTAAGACCTGGAACCCCCGATCATCTAAGTGGTTTCGCTGGCAGCAACAATTTCCCTGCTGTGGGCATTACGCCACCACCAGGCTTGAAGCATTTCCAGGGAACTTCCAGTCCCCGTGCTCGATCTCGCCCTAGCAGTCGACATCAGACCAGAGAGCCAGATATCTCCGCCCCTGCTCTAGATGACAACGATGCCTTCCCTTCACTTGGTTCTGCATCTATCAAGCAAGGCAAGAAGCATCATGGCAAGCGAGGTGGCCATGGACATTCGCACAAGGAGAATAACGCGCCTAATTCTCTGGCTGATATCGTCAAGATGTCTCCCTCGCCCACCCCTGTCCGTCCTGAACTCAAGAGAGGGCTGGGGCGCAATGGAAGCTCGACAGTTGCACGAAATGGGGAAAACAGCGCTGCAGCTCAGGCCATTCCCAGTCCTAAACATATCCCGTGGCTGGAGACCGGTGAGCGTGCTAACAAGGCATATTTGAAGGCTCGCCAGGAGGCCATCAAGCATGGCGGCCTTCGTAATAAGTTTCTTCAAAGGTGTGTGTGTTCTCGCAGTAAGAATTGGGGGGTTTCCGTGTGCTGACTGGCTGTCACAGTGCTGCGCAAGCATGGAATCGCAATGACGCTAGGGCGGCTAAAGCTCTCAGCCTACGAGGACAAAGCGAGAACGATCTTATGCGAAAAGCTCATCGCGAGGCTGCAAAAGAACTATACGAGGAACGTAACAAGGGCAACTCCAATGATTTGGAATTGTATGTCGATCTTCACGGTCTTCACCCTGAAGAAGCTGTCGAGTACCTTGAAAAGGTTTTGATGGAAAACGGTAGGGAGTCGCAACCCATTTATGCCATCACCGGCTCTGGACACCACAGTAAGAACGGGAAGGACAAGGTTGGCAGGGCGATCCGGAACTTTCTCAACGAGTGGAGGTATGCGTACCGTGAGTTCTCTGTTCCTGGACACCGCAATAACATGGGGGGTATCCTGGGAATCGATGCTCGTAGCTGGGACAAGTCTCTCGCCAAGGAGGGCGACTCAGATGGTAAAGAAGAGGTAGACATACTAAGCCAAGGCGTCGAGATTGGCGACGGCAAAGTCAGACTCCTGGTGCGTGATCCGCCCAAGGGGCCCAGCGGCCGTCGATGACAACGCGAGACGTAAATAGAAGAAAGCAGTAAAATCAGACTCCGTTCTATAAGCCAATGAGTTGAAAGTTGCATGTGATACCTGTCGATTTAGTCACTAGTACCTACTAACTTACTTACCTTAGGTACCTTGGATTGACTTTGATACCTACCTATGTAAGTAGGTATCCTTTGATATATAAGGTCCTTTATATACAAGCCCATGCATGTATTTGACAGGACAGGATTAGCGCCATGCTTAGCGGGGCGCTTCCGCTCCATATTCGCTTAGACTAGCAACGTCATGTAACTTTGGTGCAGCCCCAATGAAACGACGACGAAAGTTCCAGCTCTACACAATCGCCATTAGATCTTCTTCGAGCGATATCGAATGCGATAATACGATTGTTGACTAGTAAATTCGGGGCCCTGATCTTCTGTACCACCGGAAAGCCATCCTGACCCTATCCTCAAGGTCCTCAATCTCACACTATAGCCTCACTTCCATCCGCGCGTTCCGAATCTCACCTATATCGAAACCCAATACACAGACATGGCCACATAGCCCCCATCAGAACTCAACTCCAACTCCTACTCAGTCAATCGAAACTCAAGATCTTTTCATTATTAAAGATGCCTGCGGATTACAACTCAACCGCCCAGGCTCTCGCCCTGTCTCCAGACCGTGGCTCATCTCCCTCGCCAAGCCGTCCTCCCTGGGCTGCGTCGTCCTCGAGCCGCCGTTTATCGAACCCACTGATGAATCGTCGCCGCGCGAGTAGTAGCTATGCTGGCGGTGGTAAGACGAGCTTCGTGCGCCGCATCTGGGGTACGGTCAATCTGCTTGGTGAGCAGGTTCTGAAGGTGTATCTGCGCCTGTCACCTTTCCAGCGGATTCTTGCCCTCGTAGGCGTTGTCGCAGCGGGTGTGCTTGGCATTTTGGCTATTATCTACTCGCATGTCTTCTTCAAATGGCTTGAGCCAAAGGCCGAGCAGTGGCGCGCTCTTCCAGGAGGTTGGACTCTGGCCTTTCTGCTGGTCTTCGTCACTTCGTTCCCTCCGATTGTTGGATACTCGACTGCGAGCACAATCGCGGGTTTTGTGTATGGGTTTCCCTTAGGCTGGCCCATTGTTGCATCCGGATGTACGGCTGGTGCCCTTTGTGCGTTCCTCGCGAGCAGAACTGTTTTAAGCGGCTATGTTGATCGCATGGTTGGCCAGGATCACCGCTTTGTCGCTCTGGGTCAAGTGTTGCGCCAGGAGGGAATTTGGTATCTTACGGCTATCCGATTCTGTCCACTTCCGTTCAGTCTGAGCAATGGCTTCCTCGCCACTATTCCCAGCATTACACCTCTGGCATTTACCATTTCCACAGCATTGTCAAGGTATGTTCACTAATGAATGGTATGTGCCCGGTCCTGATCGCTGATGCCAAAATGATTTTAGCCCCAAACTGCTCGTCCACGTTTTCATCGGCAGTCGTCTTGCTCTGCTAGCTGAGAAGGGTGATAAGATGTCCGCCGGTAGCAAAGCCATTAATTATTTAAGCATGATTTTGGGTGCTGCCGTCGGTCTTAGTGTCGGGCTTATCATTTACCGTCGTACTATGGCTCGCGCCGAAGAGCTCGCGCGTCAAGAAGGCCTTGATCCTACAGGTCTATCTGCTGAGGAGGGCGAGGCCGGCTATGCAGACTCTGAAAACTCGATGCTCATGGATCCTGAAGACGCAGCCGTGTTAATGTCGGACGATGATATTTCACTGTGGGGTAGAGATGGTACAGAGGGTAGATATCACGATGATGATGAAGAGGATGAGGGAGACACCAATAAGAGGGGGGACCGAAGGGTATGAAGTCACATTGTAACGGGAAGCTCGACTCAAGTTGGGGATAGTAATGACAAGATCATTCAATACTAAAGGTATGGATATTGTTCACGGCTCGGTTATATTGATTATACATCTTTAAATGGACTAGACGGCGTTTCGGACATCATTATATTGGAAGATCCCTGGGCGCCAGTATTCGGTTGTAAAAGGGATAATAGAGGAAGATGATGTGTTTGAACCAACTGCTTTTTCAAAACCATCAGAGCCAATATTGAATATCGTTACGCCACAATAAAAGCATGTAATCAATTGCAACTTGCGGCTGCTATGTCCGCCCGATCAGTATGTGTTGAAATAAAATTTACAAAGACTTTCGTAATACCATCGCTTGCATCCCATAAAATCGAATTCGCCAACGCCGTCGCTTATGCATTCTTGTCCCAATGCTATAACTGAAAAGTGAAACACCACCATTATGGGAATTACTGGTTCCCCCTATATTGGTTCATAAATTGTATAGCTTGGTCCATTGGATAACCAATGAAAACAGGCCCAGTGAAGATCATTTGAGGTCCGTCGTTTGTCCCTTTGGTCATATCAGGGCTAATGAAGGCAGGTTGAGGAGGTGCCGTATGTTGATGTTGGTATTGGTATCGATGTTGATGTTGAGGGGGTGGAGGGGGCCCGCCCTCCTTATCAGGTGAGGATGAAACAGTGTGTTCTGGTACCTGAGGGGGGGTGTCATGTTTGAATGGTGAGGGCATACCCATGGCAGCCAATTTTGTATGATCAAATGGACATTTACCTGGGGTCTTCTTTATTGATTCTTGGGCACTGGCTGCAGCTTGAGCGGAAATCGGCATGCAGACAGGCGCTGGTGGTGGTGAGAGAGGTTGGTCGTCGCCTTGCCCTGAGAGTTCGTAGACTGGAATAGATATTCCCCAAGGCCGACTGGGCGATTCTCCAACACGTACTTCCTTGAGGGGCCGATCGAAATGACTCTGCCGGTCTCCATCCTCCAGAGTCGGCACCTGTGTATTATCCGGGTCCGAGTTTACACTAACAGCCTGTGCCCAGTTCTCAACTCTTTCATTAGATGGCTGGGCCACGTCATTTGGTCGATTCGGATCCTGTTCAGCCTCGGGTAGCATAGGTTGGTGAAGCTGACCCAGCCCTTCAATCATGCTCACTATATCGCCATATTTGGAATCTATCTTCTTGATTTGATCTTCGTCACGTTGGTACCGGCGGAGGCAAACTTCATGGCTTCGGGGGAGTTCATGTTTGTGCGTCTCAACATAGTGGGCGATCTCCTCAGCAGAGTGTTTGTCCATGTAACGAATGGGACACTTGACGGCTGATGAGCCGTTTGTGTTTGTGCGGGCTTGCTGAGAAGTAGATTCTTCGTACATGGCTGCGCAGATAGGATCCGTCGAATGATGCGGAGTTGTGTCCTGTGCATCTTCGTCGCGGACCCCAGAGCCGCTAGCCGTGGCAGGCTTGGAGAACGGGCATTGAAGATGGCCCTTCTTTCCTTGGACCGTGAAGTCTTGTTCTAGCGCTGTCGACATGGAAGTGGCTACGTGGGAAGGTTGCGACTCGGTCTCTCTGCTGGAGCCAGTGCCAGTGGTTTTACTCGTTTCGCCCAGCGAGGCAAGCTGATTAGCTACTCGGCGTCCGTCACGGATGACGAGGGCAAGCTGGTGTTGGGAACCGGAGCTGTACGCGCGTGGAAGAGGAACAGGCAATGAATTATCAACAGATGTATACGGAGGTATCTGGAGCTTAGCCAGGGTATCAGCTATTTCTGGCGCGGCTGGAGCATATTTGTCAGCCAGATACTGGAACTGTTTTTGGTTTCGAGTCAGCGATGAGTCCATTGCAGACGATGGAGGAAGGGGATGTTGATAGGTCAGATATCAGAAAAATAGGTTATCAATCTCGGCAAACAGGGTCATTCATCCTGATGCTCTTGATCTAGAGCTAATGATATTCATCATGCTGACTTGGTCGGGGGGTAGGGGAAAGAAGCCGACAGCTCCGGTATCGCCGAAACAATCCCAGGACGTTGCGCAACCAGGATATGTAGACAGGTATTGGGAAAAGCCGGGTTCTAGGCTTGGAACTACTGCGTGGGGTAGAAGATATTTATTCTTACCTGTTCATGAGCAAAGCGAAGCTTGTGCTCCAAGACGGTCTTTCGATCTGTCAAGGTCTGGACTTCATCAGCCAGGGCGTTGAAAGCATCTGCCAACGTGTGCGCAAGATGAAGATATGCCATGCCCTTGGCTGTGAGTGAGTGCGATAAGAGAAAGAGAAGAAGAAGAAGAAAGTTGAAAATAAGAAGAGGAGATGAAATATTTATTAGATGGGGAAGAAAGAGGAAGAGATTTCGACAGGAGTGCTGTTGCCAGAGCAAGGCGGCAGCAAAGTGGAGAGATAATGACACTGATTGGCCTGTTTATGTGCGACAGCGGGTACAGCAGGCTGGCAGCTAAAAATTAGGGTCCTTCCATCTTAATGGTACAGTGTTGTTTCTTCTGGGGGGCAGGACGGGACGAATTCAGTAATTTAGAGCCGAGCCACTCCGGAGCGGAAGGTTCGTGATTCGCAAGAGGGCCAGGACATGACGATGAGGCTCTATTGGCTCCACGAAAGAGGTTCCTAGGCTATTTCTACCTAGTGCCCTCCTCAACTGCTCGAGTACCTACCTAACTATAATGTGGTCTGACGCACCATGTGCTGGCAGTGGGTGCTTCCTTGTCTAGGTAGGTAACTAGCGCAAAGCCTGGTCCCTTCAGAGCAGATTATGGAGCGGAGGTGAAGCACAGGCCAAGACATGGCTAATAGAAGACAAAGTTACCCTGTAGATACATGTCTTTGACCGCTGTGCTACCAGTAAATTCCTCAAGTCAGGTAATAACAGATGAAACAGATTGTCTGGGCGACTGGGTCTTATTGTCGTTGTGTTTATTCTAACAATCTTATTGGATGATTAACTATGATACTTTAAGGGTTACATCTTTATTAGATTTAAGCTTCATCACTACATAGAAAAAAATCTACAAAAGGATGCCTTTATTCACTCTCATCAGTACCAATACATCTCGAGAACATATTGATACAGCATACTCAATTTGGACTTTTACAGAATATAACAGTAAGGCTAGGCCAGAATAAGCCAGTGCCATTTGTGGAAAGAATTATGTGATGCTTCATTCAGGACTGCCTATCGATTCACCTACCAGAGTACTAAGGTAAGAGGTAGTAGGTAGGTGGTTTGGCATTCAACATCCATCCAATCTTACCCACCAACCCCGCCATCACCAAAACACCATCACTATCACCCCCTGCTATTGTAACACGAGTCACCATGTCTACGCCTGATAACTTGTCCATCCCCCAAGCCGAACTGGTCAGCAGGAAATCTCACGTGCTGCCCGGGCAATTATGTGTCACGGAGCTCTTCTTCAAAGTACCTCTCGACTATACGGATATCCAGGGCCCTTCCATCACACTATTTGCACGTGTTGTCAAGAAACACGATGTTCCCATATTCCCACCCGATGATGAAGAGTCAGAGAACAGCCCAAAAGACGAATTCGGCGAGCCCCCAAAACCATACATGGTCTATCTTGAGGGAGGGCCGGGCTTTGGCAACCGTGAACCGCAGGACCATCCCCTCACCCGCCACGCTCTTGCAAAGGGATACCAGCTTCTCTTACTTGACCATCGCGGCGTTGGCCTGAGTACACCAGTTGGTGCTGATATGCTAAGCCTTGTATCTGGAGACGTTGAAGGGCGCACTCGGTACCTCGGCCTCATGCGCCAGGACAACACAGTCCGGGACTGCGAAGCTGTAAGGAAGTATCTTACCTCCTCATGGCCCGCTGTCAAACAACCATGGTCCATCTTTGGCCAGTCGTACGGAGGTTTCATCGCACTATCCTATTTGTCCATGCACCCAGAAGGTCTTCGGGAAGTCTTTCTCACTGGCGGTCTAGCCCCCGTGGGCAAGAAGCCTGACCAAGTATATGAAGCAACATTCCAACGGGTCATACAGCGCAACGAACAGTACTACGAAAAATTCCCAGAGGACGTCGAAAACGTCCGTCAAGTGGCTAAGTTCATAGAGAGTAAAGGTGGCAGTATTCCGTTGCCATCTGGCGGTGTCCTCACCGTTCCTCGTCTCCTGACCATAGGCATTTCTTTTGGAAGCCACGGTGGCTTCGACCAAGTTCACTCTACGATCCTGACTTTAAAAGCATCCCTCGATCAGTTCGGGTTTTTCAACAGAGCATCCCTAGTACCACTTGAAGGCTGGAACCCATTTGATACCAACATCATATACGCCATCCTTCACGAGGCCATATATTGCGACGGCCCTGGTTTAGCCTCCGCCTGGTCAGCGAATCGTATTGGAAAAGAACTCAAACCATTCTCCTGGCTGAATGACAACTACTCAACGGAATCTACCAGGGGATGCCTCTACTTCTCTGGAGAAATGATCTTTCCATTTCACTTCGAAACCTACCCAGAGCTCCAGATACTTCGCCAAGAGGCTGAGTTATTGGCCAGTCGTGATAACTGGCCCGCTCTTTACGATCAGGAGAAGCTTCATAAGAACAAGGTTCCTGTATATGCTGCTTCTTTCGTTGAGGATATGTACGTCGACTATAACTTTGCAAGAGACACAGCCAAGCTTGTCAAAGGTACAAAGACTTTTGAGACGAACGTCATGTATCACTCGGCATTGAGAGCGAAATCGGATGAGGTGCTGCAGCAATTGTTTAGCCTGAGAGACGATGTTATTGACTAGATTTGGATGTCTTGCAAGACTGGCATACCTGCAGAAGTTAAAGCCACCAAGAATAACTTTACGTAAAGACGAGATAGATATAAGAGCTGGTACCTACTTTATTCAAATCAAGAAATAAAACTTCCAGTGGCTATATTCATAGTGTACCGAACCGGCCTCCAACGTGTAGACGCAACAGCATAGAACGACGGCCGCAAACCCCATCGAGTTTTACAACTAATGACTAGTGATAGGCTCGTGTTCGCGCAGGTGCACGACCCAAGTTCTGCCACTCGTCTTCATAAGCCGTAGTATGAACATGCTCCATCGATGGCAAATCCGCTGTCGGCTGCGAATGCCTCATGACTGTCTCTCGTAGAATGGTAGCAGCGAGCTCTGGGTTGCTCACCAAGAACTCACTTGTCTCTACAGGCGCGCGCTTCCAGAGAAGCGGCTGAAGGAACCCAACGCGTGCCATGACCATCTTGAGCAAGTCATCAACTTCTGGCACGCTGCGATAGAGCTTTCTGCAAAGATGCATCATCTTTGGCTGTGCAGCATCCCAGCCTGCTGTCTCGAGCATATCAACACACGACCGCATCACTGCCTTTCGAAAGTCGTCCATAAGATAACGTGTCGCGCAAATATAAACGTCGAGGTTGAGCTCATACGCCAGGAACCAGGTCCGAAGATCCTCTCCTGTGATACGCTCCGGTTGGCTCTGTTGAGGAGGCATCGGAATGCTGACAGGAGGAGGGAAAACACCTGGAGGATGGATCCCTCTTCTAGGAGCCCCTCGACCATAAGGTACAGGCACGGGAGGATTGCCCTCGCGGGATCGCCGAGCCCCGCATTGCCAGCATCTCGAAAAGTCACGCCGAGCGAGGCATCGAGGACACGAGCAACCCGGTCGATGATGTCCCGGATGCTTCTCCTGGGTTTCTTCCGCCTCAGCATGTCTCGTTTGTCGAGCCCGACGCCGGCGTCTCCATGAGGTACCCGAGCTCCCAGAACTGCTACTGCTACTTGACGAGCTCGAATCAGAAGCCTCTGCTGGATCTGGGTCAACTTCAATGCCCTTTCCCTTATCGACTTCTGGTTCTACTGGCATATCAGTACTCGTGGGTCAGGATTGGGCTGTAAGCCGGTTGATTCACCTAAAACGCTCGCTACTGGCTTGATAGGTTCATAGCAACCCTCGTATAGAAATGCAACAAGAAAATGAAAAATAGCCGGATCCTCCTCTGGCAGATCAATGAATTGCTCACTTGCTTCTCTGAAGTTTCCGCATAGGGCTTTTTGGAACCACTCTGCCTGAACAAGTATGTCTTTGTGAACCTGGAACCCTGTTAGTTCAACTGGCCTCCATCTCAATAGACCGATACCTTCACATACGTAGAAGATTTGCATGTTGTTCAAAGGACCAACTCGTATTGGTATAGGCGTAGAGCAATATCGGCCGTCTGCTGAACTGACCCAGAGGTCTTCTGTTGTGCTAGGGAGATGCTCTTCTTTCTCCTCCTCGTAGACTCTGTCTATCACGATAACCCGAGGCTGAGGAACGCCCATAGCATCGGCCAAGGTGTGCACTGTGACGGTTGAGCCCCCAGTTTCTGCATTTCCCGCATCATCCGCCATAACAAAGCTACCAAGTACTGATCCAATTCAGACCAGTATTTCTCTAGTCAAGGGATGGCGTGAGGGCGCGTGAAAAGCGTAAAATGAGGCTTTCAGAACGTTCTGTCTCGCGAAACACCGTAGAAAATAGGACTAGAAATAGACATAGGTAGGCATCTACCACACACACATATACAGTTAAGATGTAAGAAACAGGTCTATCCAACATATACACACCATCTTGGCGTCCGGTCTAAGCCTAGAAACAGCCAGCAACATGTCAAGCATGTGGGTGGTAGATGGCTACCAATTGAGTGCCACAGCCGCCCAACCATCTGGCTGTATTCTGGCGCAGAACAAGCAAGGCGCAGACGACTTGCAGCGGTACAAGCGCTTGGTTGGCATAAGACAATGCTTGGTCACCAAAAAGACCAATCGCTGATAGGTAAGGTCTTCATCGAGTTTCTGAACATTCTCAGCAAACAGGCCATCGGAAAATGATCAGTCACGCCTCCTGCACGAACAAGGGACATCTCCCCATCCATTTCCTCTAACGCAACATTTTCTCTATTCTCTGTGAGAGGCGGCGGCAAGCCGGCTGGACGAAAACAGGGGTAAATTCGTCCAATTACTAACCTGGGATCTATGCCTCCGCTCGAACGCATATTATCGACGCGCGTCTGCGAACGACAAATGCACTATGAATTGATCTCAACCCGGAGGGTGATTCAACTCACCATCCTTACAGTTGTTGTTTGTGATCAATGTTCTGCCAGTACACACGCCGATTCGCGAGGCACATGTCTCCCTCAGGCGTGCAATCATATGCCACCTGATACGCTAGATGCAGCCATCTATACACGCCTGCATTCACATCTAAAGCCAGACTTTTGTTTTTGCCGCCCTAGGCCTGTACTCACCAAAATGTAAGCCGTGGTAAGATTCTGCAATGCTCGCCAGCCCTGTTATTGCCCACTGGTGCAGTTTTCTGGACGCGGCTACTCCTCCTCCATTTCTGCCTGCATTTGGAGTTCTTCAGGAACCATATTAGGCTTGTCAGGTGAAACAGAGGTCAAGACAACTCACTCCAAATCTTGCTTGCAGCATCTGATATGACTTTGGCCTTGACAAGAAGTTTCTCTTCGTATTTCTCATTGTCTTTACCTTTTAAACGGATCTTGTTTGGTTGAGCCTGCGCATAAAAATCAGCATTACCCATGTGGGCGTTTTCAATAACAGATTGGAACACCAACCTGCATCAATATAGGAAGTAGCTCTGTAGGATCTGCATTCGCGATCGTTGCTACGGTACGGAAACCGTTCTCCCAAAATACTCGCCTGCGATATTTAAGCAACACTACTTTGTGCTGAGAGCAATGCACTCACGCTGTTCGGCTCTTGATGAAGGGAATCTTTGCCAAGGCCAATAGATCAGCTCTTGCACCAGCCACGAGCCTGTCTGAAAAGTGTTCAAGAGCTGCGGCCATTACTCTGGATTACGGTTAGCTATGTGATAAAAAAGTCGTCATGAACATACCCCCAGCTCATCTGTTCACAGAACTTGATCATTCCTGCAGCGAATCCTTGACAAGTCTGTGAAAGATTCTGAACCATTCCACGAGGCACGTCGTATTTGCGTGCCACTATGTGTATAGGAATCTCGTTGCACAGATCCCGCAGTTGGAGAGCGAGATAAAAGCGTCGATGTACTCGAGCAACCTGCTTCTCCTCTGGCGTCGTCTCACGGAGCGTGGCACCTTGAGCACTGTTTGGCTGTCAGTGAGTACCCCGTGGCCGTGAACACAACCTACAGCTTGAGTATTGTGGTAGGTTTGATGCCCAGAAGCCTCAGGACCCGTAAACCACTCTCGTCCAGACCCTCCATTTCATTCCGAAAGACCTGCCAGTTCACCATAACCCCGAATTCTTGGACAGGTGTGAACGTGTACAAGACGTGCATCTCACCATCCATGACAAAGGCTTGGAGCGCCCGACTGAGTTCGCTATGGACAAATACACCATCGTCGGGATCGATAGCTGATGCCACGATTGCCCTACCTAGTTGTGTTGCCGTGAACATGGACAAGGAATCGGAGGTCACAAAACCCATTGATCCTATCTCTTCCAAGCTTGAGGTGATACAATCATTGACAAACTTGGCGCTATGAGTATGACTCAACAGAGACTTCGAGAAGTAGTCCACAATGGACTCATGACTCGTAGCTAAGCGTATGGATATGACTTCTAGCAGTGCACTGAAATATATTAGCTGGCAATCATTCATGCTTTTATAGGACAGACGCACCGTTGGATACGTCGATTCTCAGTGTTAAGACAGCTGGCGACGGGTGGCAGCTCCGCATTCATGAGATCTACAACTTGCTCGAGGTCATTTTCGCGGCAGCAGAGATACGTTTCACCGATAGATGCTTTCCCCTGTCTTCCCGCTCGCCCTCGCATTTGCCTCAACATCGATGGCCCAACAAATTCGCGCCCCATTCGACAGTTGTGTAAAATCACCCGTCTTGCTGGCCTGCAAAAGTAAATGAAGTGTTTAACAATCGGAACAGCGACTCTTACAGGTTGATACCAGCAGCCAGACTGCAGGTTGCGACGCACACTAATAGTGTTCCAGAATCGTAAGCTGCCGCTATGAGATCTCTCTCTTCGGTCGTCAAGCCAGCCTATATAGTCAGAAATGTTCGTGAGCCTTAGTCGGCCAAAGCGACTTACATCTAAATCAATTAGGAACACATGCTCGATTTTGCAAAACGGACGTCTCACTTACGATGAAATGCAACGCCATAAAGGACCGTCTCTTCCAATACGGGATCAACCCCAGTGTTAAGACTGCGAAGCTCTCCCAGCAAGTCCATCCTTCTGTCAATAACGTCAGCCTTGAGCTCATGTGGCTGGGGCATAGCCCGACTAATCCAGCGTGCGTCAGACTCGCACATGCCACGACTCCCGGCAAAGACGAGAGCACCGAAACCAGCAACAGCGGTCTCGTGAGCAAGTGTGACCACTGCATTTAATACTGGGTCGCGAAGCTCCTTGTGGGTGGATGGTTCGATCCGCCGGATGGGTCTCATCTGTGCCTGTGTCTGTGTAGACCGACTGTTCAGCTGTGCAGCTGTTTTGATGAGACTGCTTGTAGAACCTGCGGGATAAATGTTGCCGTCATACACGAGATGTTCTTCGATAGGAACCGGTCGATACCGAGTTTCGTAACAATGCCCTTCGAGCCATCGAGCCATCATGTCCATATTCTACTATCAAATTAGACGGCTCAAAATGCACCACGAAGTCGACCGACCAACATACCGGGAGAGTGGCACTCATGCCCACGATTTGTACACGCTGCTCCAGGCTGAGCAGTTTGGTCGCCACGAGTTCTAACAAATAGCCTCGATGATCATCATCAACCATGTGTAACTCGTCAAGCACAACCGCGCGGAGCTTGGAGATCGAACAGTCATCAATAGCCGTATTCACGAGTGCGTTTGCCTTGGAGTGTCAATAATTCACTTGCTTAGCAGAGTGTGATCGCGGTACTAGAAACCGACCTTCTCCAATGTGCACACGCCAATATCAAAATCAGCCCAAGTTGCTCTAACTTTTCCACCCCCAAAGAAACCAATGACACGGACTGTGTTCTCATCAGCTCGTCTACGCCATATGCGTTTGTCGTCATCGACCGTTGTTTCAGAAGCGAAGCGTAAGCCTTGTACCACACTACGAAGCCAACGAACTTTCTCTTGAACCAAAGCAACATATGGTAACACAAGGAGGGCCTTTGTTCCCTTTTCTTCCAGAATTCTTTTCAGCATGAGCACTACATGTGTTAGCTAAGATCCACGAACTACAGTCATTCATCTCACCGTCAGCCACAAGAGATTTGCCACCGCCAGTCGGTGCACAATACACAAGGTTCTTTTCTCCTGTCAGAAGCCCAGGGCCTTTGAGGCAAGCTTTTTGCCATGGGTATATTTGTTTTATGCCAAGTGAAGCGAAATTATCAACCAGCTGTTGAGGAAGTCCATATGTAGAATGGCTTAATTCGAGTTCAGGATCACAAGACGATGTCGGAGTCGCAGCAATAGCCCTCCGTTGAGAATACTCAGACGGCCCGACTCGCTCATCGAGACGAACAATCCGACTCGCAGAAATTCGAGGAGGAGCAGAAGGGAGACTGACGGCTCGCTGAAACTGAACAGTCGCTCGAGAGGTAGAAGCTCTGAAGTGATGTTCTTCTCCAGCTGTTGATAAACTTCTTTTGTGTCCAGCAACAGAAGTGGTAGCGAATGCAGTCTTTTGTTCATTTGTAGTTTCGACACTGGTCGTGTGCAGTAACCCTCGCATGCTCTTCATGATGGATATCAAAAAGACAAAGAAAACAAGACGAGAGCGAAACTTAGATGAGCCACCAAGTCCAACAATCCTTTTGACAGGTCCTCAATGTGACGTGACACGCGTTGAGACAACGCGTCCAAAAAAGGCCTTAAAACGCCAAATCACGTGGTCAAACGGCAGACCAGACGTGGGGTGTCAGGCACGGCGGGCAGCAGCCGATGCAGGGCTTTTGGTGGTGCCCCGCGGCACGATAGAGGGCTGTCATTGGATGGATGGGATCGACTGACGCTAAGAAGTTGATGAACCCTGTACTGTTCTCCAGGGCAGCGACCGCCAACGGCAGGTAGCATAAACATGCCCTGTCGGGTCTGCCTCTCGCCTCTTGCCCTCCTCTCACCCATCATCCACAAATTGACCTATCCCGTACAACCAACCAATCTTCCTACTACCTACTGTAACCTACTACCTAAGGTAGCTAGTGTCCCTGTTTGCTAGGAGTCTGGCCTTTAAATTATTTCCACCCAATAACTTGGCTGTCCTCATCACTTATGTCATTTCCCTCTCTCAGCGCCGGATCTTGGGTCTTTCATCCCTTGTTCTTCATTATTGAGATATGTATTTCTGCTTCAACTCTGTAGCGCTATATGGGAATAGACCCAGGCTACTTGCACATGCTGCACACAGATACAAACAATCCATTCATTGCTTGCCTACCTAGGTACCTTGCATCCATGGCACCACTCCCTTCTTGGGCCGACCGCATGTGTACTTTGGCAGCCGACGAGATCTTGTATCAGATCGATGTACTTCCAAAGAGAAAGATTTCCCATGTACGAAGATGGATGGTTGGTCTTAAATTCCTTCTTATCATTTTTGGTTAGCGTTCCTCCGTGGTTAATCACGATAGGTATTGTAATGTGTCGTGTGGATTGAGTCTCAAGTGTCGTTGTGAGCTTTCCCCTGCGGCCGGGTTGTGTATTGCCCCACGACCCTTTAACAAGGTAGTTCAACTGGTCGGTACGTTTTTTTCCCCTTTGAGGGGCAGTCTCTTTTGGGGGGGTGCCTTTTCGATCCATCCAAGGAATCTTGATTCGACGACCATTTGACAACACCGTGCAGCATTACCCTCTGCAGCCAGGATCTTGGCTACCTACACTAAATCAACCGTCATCTCTACCTTTTCTTGTGCCGCATGTGCACCAGAGACGGGTCTCCACGTACAAAAATGTACTTTGCCTCTTGACGTCTTCTTTAATCATCAAGTCGGCTGTCTAATGCAAGATGTGATTCAGACCACCCTTCAACGTGACAAGGTTGCCGTTTCAAATTGCCATCGCTGTGATTCATAGCGCGACTGAACTTGGATCACATAGAAGCATGATTATACTGATGCAAATCGCCATTTTCTCAAATGGATTCTCCACCGACTTGGAGAGCCTCATTCAGCTATATTCACAATAGTATATCTCATTTGTGTCAATTCGGTGAAACAAGGAGCCACCTGTCAGGAGGATCAAGTAGTCGCTGGCATGCGCAATCAAGACCAAACTTGACACACTAAGTACCTAGGTACGTAGTTAGTAATAGGTAAGTAAAAGTCCAGAATAGCAAGGCCTACTTGGCATTTCCGCTAGTTATTAGTGCTGCTAGCAGGAGTTGACACAAGCATACCTTGGACCTATGTACGTATGCCTGTACCGGCACTATAACATGTCGAAGAAAGGCTCCTGGTCAGCTAGGCCGAGGGAATACCACCTACCATCCGACATCAAATCGTCAACCTAATCCGAAGAAGACAGACCGAGTAAGACCTCGCTTGCTCAAAGGGGGGCTACTAAGGTAGAAGACTCATGCAGTACGTACCACTGCAGGGCATAATCTCTTAATGTAAGCCTGGGTAACCTCCAATCCATCCAACCAGAGCCCCGGCCACGTTGGTGGAGCTGGCTTCATACGCCAGCTCAATCTTAGCCCTATTACCGACTCCCTTCCGTCAGCTCCCACGAGGATCTCAACATCGTCACCACACACTCGATTTTTTCCCTCACACGTAACGGTTAAGGCCACGTCTAGCCAGGTTTGGCGATGGAGGAAATCCCTAGTGATTCGGGCTCTTTACTTAAGAGTCAATTGGCATAGATTTTGCATAGCATTTAGCCAATGATGGCTGACTGAAAAGATGTGCAATTATGTTGGTGCGCCAGACTGGATATCATTGTCGAGGATACCATGGCGGCGGAGAGGAAGAAGATATTAGCTGGTTCACCCTCATCTGGTATGGTTAGCGGTTGTTCAAGCCAAGGTATCCATCGCTACCTACGCTGAGATGAGTACCCGTGGTCGATTGTCTGTTGAAACCGTGTTCTGTTTTCAAAAGCATCAGAATAGATGCGGGATGGAGTAGTCTATGCCTATGATGGAGCTTATTAGAAGTCCGACAATGGAAATTTCAGCGGAGGGAGGTAAATGAACATGCATGTCACTCTATACTGGTGATAGTCCATACCATACGAACCTACCTATGCTAGACACATGCCATCTGGGAAAGTCCATACTCAGAGAGCGGCACAAAAGCCACAGTCGAGAGGATACGACCCAACTGAATTAACGTAAGGACCCCATCGTAATATTTGGGTGTTTTCTCAGGTAGAAGCCCGTAGTGTTAACAACTGAAGACAATTCTTTGTCAACTACTGCTTATTTGTTCGATTGAGTTGAGGGAGGGTGTGCAAGGGTGTGGGAGATGCAACGGAAAATGTGGATGACTTGGCGCTCCATGCTCTGAGTTCAAGTTCACTCAGAACCACATTCTTCTTAAAATATCGTCTCAAATGGTCCCGTTATCAGCAGAACGTTATTCTCGTTAAAGGCCCGTGGCGGAACTTGCGGCGATAGTCTCCAGGGCAGTTTGGTTTTTCAATATGAACGTCGAATCATGACGAACTGGGCTGGGCAAATTTGGTATGGTGTTAATGGCAGAGAAGGACTAAAAAGGTTGCCGAGTCTAATTGAGGAAGAGACGGCCAGACAGAGAGATACCGCGGGCCAGATAGGGACCGGAAAAGGACATCTCTTTGTCTTTGACAATAGGGAGAATTGAATTACATGGATGAATGGCGGAAACTAAGGGCTGGTGATATCAAGGCTACTTATTAGATTAGTAGGTAGACTCCATCATTCGAGAAAGTTATGTATCATGTTGACGGGCGCACGCCTCTCTATCCTTTCTCTATGCTGCTTACATGACCTGTAAGTGTTTTGGATAGTGACAATGCAGGCCGTGGCATGGTATATCTGATCGACTTGCTATGACCATTCGTATTTCCTCAAAATGATCGGTTCAGTCTGGCCAACGGCAAACCCAGCTTCCTTGGTCTTGTTAGCAGGCAGGCAGGCCCTAGTATTTTCCCACCAAAAGCCGGTCTGATGCCTCGACCGCAACAGTCACAATCAAGGCCAATCTGTAGTGACCGGCTTTGTAGTGGTTCTCCCCCCGGCATGGCCTGCTCTCTGTTGTGGGAGGACCCGTGGACCCATGGGCACGCCTCAGAGTTGGGTTGAGATCCGTCGGCTCGTCAGTGCTGGAAGACCTAGATGGGCCCCGTGGAGACTAGAGAGTAACACTGATGACCAGGGTGCGGCATGTAGAAGTATTGTTTATCTTTATCGTGCCGGGGGCAGAACCTGGGATTAGTGTCTGCGAATCAGCCGCCACCTGATTAGTGGCTACTTATCCGCTACAAGCTTAGCCTATCATCGCCCCCAGTGTACTCTTAGCCAAAGTGGGTGCATCGACCAGGCCAGGGCCGCCGCCTCGGGGTGCCAGTGCAGTGTGCAGTGCCAATGCTAGGACGTTTCTTCTCCCGGCGCCTGGGAATCATGCCTCTTCCTTCTTCTTCAACTTACACACTCCAATTTGCAGGGCAGACGATATCTATTTCGAGTCTCAAGTTATACCCTTCAAAGCAGTGAAGCACTCAAGCGGCCTCGATATATTCTTATTCCACATCAGACAACTATACGAACCTCTCCTGTCGTCTTCATCATTCACAACTTACGCCATCAAGCCATCACCTCTGGGCATGCCTTCATACGCGATCCACCACATCTCGTTGTTGCGCAAGTGATTCTCTTTTGAATGTCATGGCACAACACAATGTGAGTAGATATGGAAATCTAGCGTGCCTTGATTGCCGTCCACTTTTTTCACACGCTTCTTTAAAATACCTATCTGTACTTTTACTCTTGTGTCTCTCACTTTCACTCACTCACTCACTCACCTCACAAAGCTGTGAGGTCGCGATCGCGATTGGGCCCATTATCTAACTCGACACTCAGGATTCCAACGCCTCTGACCCCGGTGCTCAATCTGTGTCAGGCCCGATGACCAATCAATCGAGTCTGGACAGCGCAGCCAAGGAAGCTGGAGCAGATTCAGCCTTTCCATACGGCACACGTTCCCGTAACAGAACTGGTACCTCGCGTATTAACTACGCCGAGGACAGGGACATTGATGGCGATGTTTATGACTACTATCACGACAAAAAGGACAGTGATTCCAAAAAGACTTCACGCCAGTCCAGCGCTGCTATGAATGGCGATGCGCCTCGTGGCGGTGCAAGCTCGCGCAAGGCTGGCACAGATGAGCCTTTGGCAGCGCAGGTAGCGAATGCTCCCAAGGAGCAACGGTCGGGAAGTTCAAATAATGTGCCCACGACAACGCAGCAGCTGGCTGCTTCACAGCCCGCACGCAAGCGCAAGGTCGCGGGCAATCCAGCCGGTTCCACTAACCCAGCGACATCCGTCAATAATTCGACCAAAAAAGCTGCAGCATCCGGAACGACTCCGTCTATCGTATGGCCAGAAACTAACATGCTGACTTTTGAAAACTGCAAAAGTCGCCCTGTCAATGGTAAAATGGTGGCCGATGATGGTACATCGCTGGAGCCAAATGGTAATATGCTTCCTTCAAAGTGGTCCACCAGAAATTCGGGTCAAACGTGGCTAACCTGGCGACGCAGATCATGTGTACCTTGTCTGTGAGCCACCTGGAGAACCCTATTACCTGGGCCGCATCATGGAGTTCCTTCATGTGCAGAATGACAGCAGCAAACCCGTGGAAGCTGTTCGCATCAACTGGTACTATAGACCCAAGGACATTGGCCGAAAGTCTACAGACCTCCGAATGGTTTTTGCAACGATGCACTCCGACATCAGCCCGTTGACGGCGCTACGCGGAAAATGTCAGATTCACCACAAAGCTGAGATTGGGGATATGGAATTATATCGAAAGGCTCATGACAGCTTTTGGTACGATAAGCTGTACGATCGGTATATCCAGAAGAACTACGACTTGATTCCGACGCGTTCTATTGTCAACGTCCCAGCCAATGTGAAAAAGGTTCTCGACGAGCGCTGGAAATACGTGCTAGTCGAGCAGGGGCGTGGCAAGGAGCTCACTAGCGCCGTTAAGCTCTGCAAGAGATGCGCCGGCTATTGCGCAAGGTACGTACCTACTGACTTACACTGCCTGCCCCACGTCCCACATCCACATCATCACAAACCCATGCTTCGGTGGCTGACATAATTGGTTGTCTTCAGTAACGACTCGGTCGACTGTGCAGTATG
The DNA here is from genome assembly GCA_013186905.1 of Fusarium udum. Classification (NCBI taxonomy): domain Eukaryota; kingdom Fungi; phylum Ascomycota; class Sordariomycetes; order Hypocreales; family Nectriaceae; genus Fusarium; species Fusarium udum. The sequence goes on from JAAQPG010000049.1 coordinate 22,112, forward strand.
TCAGAACACATACCATATGAATTGCGTGAACCCACCTCTATTGAAGAAGCCATCCAGAGGGTTTGCTTGGTCATGTGCAGCATGCAGTCGAGCCCAGGAAAGGAAGCTGGAGGCTCGTAACACACCTAATGTTAATGATCCAAGCTTCGATGCCGAAGATGACGATCCTATGGATGAAGAGGACGAGGAGATGCATGGGCTTGAGACTAATCGAACCAGTCCCGAAGAAGGAGACCATAATCACCATGAGGGCACTGCCGAGCAAATCTACCAGGCCTCTCTTTGGCCGTACCGGTATCTGGGAATGCATTGCAAGCCCGAGGACGCACTCGACTACGACGACAGAATTTATCCCCGCGCAAGTACGAGAATTGGACCCAGAAATCAAGCAAATGTTTCCCCGTGGCCTGGAAAACCGGTCGAGTACGTCAAGCCACTTGAGATTAAGAAAAACGGCAAGAAAGACACCAAATCCAAGGAAGCATTGGCTGCTATTGAAGCCGATAAGATTTCACGTGGGAAGCGACCGAAGTGGGTTCAAGACATGCCACCCGGCTACACAGCTCGGGGAGAAGATTTTGACGACGACGACCCTAAATGTACCGCAACTCGCATGTGGATTCCCCCCCCAGAGAGAGTGATTAAAGAGAAGGACATTGACGAGTACATGGAGAAGGCCAAGGGGATGACAAAAGATCTCGGATTGCCAGAACGTTCGACCAACCTGCAAGACGTGGCCGCCAACAAATTGTTTCTTGCAGAATTCGACACGGAACATGCTCTCAAGGATCTTTCTGAGACCAAGAAGGAGGCATTCAAAGAACCAGAACTGACACCAGCAGAGCAAAAGAAATTTGAAGAAGCAGTGATAAAATACGGCTCTGAACTTTATCTTGTGAGAAAGCACGTCAAAACCATGCACTATGGCATGGTAACTCGTTACTACTACGCCTGGAAGAAGTCGGCGCGTGGGAAGCAGGTCTTGGAGAACCAGGCTGGTCGCAAAGGAAAGAAGGAGGCCAAGAGAGCAGAAGCTGCTGCCAGTAAGCTGGCAGATGATGTTGCGGATAATGATGATGATTCTGCGTTTGATATTGAGAAAGCAAATCAGAAAAAGCAAGGATTTTTATGTCAATTTTGCTCCACGACTTTCTCGCGGCAATGGAGGCGCGCTCCGAACCCTGTTCCCGGGATCGTCAACGATGGGGGTTCGAAGAACTCGAATAAGGAAAAGGGCCAAGAGCGTGTGGTAGCTTTGTGCCGTCGCTGCGCTGAGCTATGGCGCAGATATGCAATTCGATATGAAGATGTGGACGAGGTTTCCAAGAAGGTCAACCAGGGTGGCGGTCGAAGCTGGAAACGGAAGCAAGACGAGGACCTTCTCAGGGAGTTGCAAGTCGCGAAGGAAATGGGCATGATGACGCCGGAACGGGCACCAACTCCTTCAGTGACCCCAGCCGTTGCCACCGTACAAGAACCGCCACGGAAGAAGCTTAAAGGCGCAGCTTCTGACAAGGATGTGGATAATGGTCACTCGGATGCTGCTAGTGCAGCCGGCTCTACCACTTCCAAGAAGAAGGACAAGAGTGTGGAAAACCTTGCAGTCCCCGATATCCCCAAACCTCTTGTGCTGCCTTGTGCAGTCTGTGGCCAACTGGAACCTCAAGGGGACCAGCACTTGTCGTGCCGCGAATGCCGGCTGACGGTACACCGCAACTGCTATGGTATCATGGATAATCGAAACTCCGGGAAATGGACTTGTGATATGTGTGCAAACGATAAAAACCCACAAGTCTCGATTGTATGTTGTTTCAAACCCATCTATACGCTTGCGCTAACGTCGACCTAGCATTATAAGTGTGTTCTTTGTCCCATTGAATACACAGAACATGATTTCGTGGAACAGCCGAAAATAACACATCACAAAAAGAAGATGTCGGAGAAGGATCGTGAGCGAGAACGCATGGAGGTTCAGCAAGCTCGGAAAGCTGCGGACTTTTACCGCAAGAAGCAGGAAGAGATGAATCGCCCCGTCAACCCCCGGGAACCACTCAAGAGAACCGCGGACAACAATTGGGTCCATGTTACCTGCGCTGTTTGGACCCCAGAAGTCAAGTTTGGTAATGCCAAAGCACTGGAACCTTCGGAAGGCATTCCTTCGATTCCCAGGAGCAGATATGATGAGACTTGTCAAGTGTGCAACAAACAGGATGGAGCCTGTGTGTCGTGCCACCAGTGCCGCATTCCATGTGAGTCCCAATGAGAGAGAAGAAAAGATTGGCCATACTAACCATAATACAGTCCACGCGGAATGCGCTAGGCAACATGGACATGTTCTCGGATTTGAAGTGACATCTGTGAAGAGTTCGCGAAGAGACCAGTTTAGCATCGTGGCCATCAATAGGGAGAGTGGCATCATGTCGGCAACTGTGTGGTGTAAGGATCACGCCCCCACGAAGACTACGATTCATCAGATGCAAGATATTGTGGATGAATCGGGACTTAATGCTTTACAGCTCTATGTACAGAACTACAAGCAGGCCGACCTGGCACTGACAGGCACGGTCCGCAAGGCCAATCTCATGACAAATGCCGCCAAGTTGTCAGGTACAACGACTCAGCCTGGCCTACGCAGGTCCTCGACAACAAATATTCCCAATGGCGGGTGGGGCCAGCAGCGAAATGGGGACACGGGAGACGTGGCATCAGACTCAAAACAACCAGGAGAAAAGGTCTGCATCACCTGTGGTATTGACACCAGCCCGAAGTGGTGGCCGATCGATAATTCGCAGGAATGCGAACTCACCAACGGGCATTACGGCACACTCGGGAGCGAGGCACAGAAATTCGTAGAACAGAGACGATTCCAATGCCACAAATGTCGAAAGGCCCAGCGTACAGCGAAGCCGCACCCGCGGCGGTCTCCTCTCATGGCAGACGCTCCATTACCTTCAGCTCACGGCGCAGGCGTACAAGCTACGACAACACAAGCTTTGCGCAGTCCGCCACAGATGGTGCCTGCTCCTCGTGAAGCCAATCCTTCTGCTGCTTATGCTTGGCCTCCACCAGTTCATGCTCCGACAGTTCCTCCACCACCAATGCAAGCACCTGCACTCGTCGCAGATCACGCCCTGGGCGCCCGGCCTCCTCCCCCTGCTCCATACGCGCCCCTCCCACCTCAACGACCATCATATAGTGACTGGGGACGGCCTGCGAGCCAGCAAGGTTCGCCTCCTCGGCATATCAATGGGGGACCCCCAATTCACAATGCACCGCCGATGCCCACACTGTCTTCGTTGCGACCACCTCCAGTTGTAGGACCAGGGCCTCCGCTTGGATCTTCACCACCTGCACCACCGCCAGCAAACCATCATGGTGGCCCCGCGTCGCAGCCTTATACCAACGGACTCCCTCCATCACCTCGACGACTGAATGGACCAGCGCCGCCACCTCGTTATACTCATCCGTATCAAACCCACGGACACAACGCTCCTCCGCCCCCTCCTCCCGCGTCGCACTTACCACCACCAACCCTGACGAATGGGGCACCACCGCCTCCGCCCCGGCACGATGGTTTCTCTCACGAACTTCACCCGCAGAGGCCGACTTATCCTGCTCCTCATGGAAGCCCAACAGGCCCTCGAAATGGACCACAGCCTCCCTCAAGTCGCCCGGCGAGTGGAGCAAGTGCCAGCCCCTCGCTACGAAATCTCCTTTCTTGATCAGAAGAATACGGGAGAGTAATTGCCCGTCGAAAATGGACCACATTTGAGCGCACAGGGGGGACACTAATGAAAGTCTAAAAGAGGGAGCAACGGAGCTTTTGCTCGTCTAGGTGAGTTGGATGGGGATAAAATCCTTCCATCTATATAGTATATATACAAATGGGCCAAGAGGATTGCGAGCTTTTGGAGTTGGTTTTGAGTGGGTCGGACTGATTGACTCATCAAAGGCTTTGTTGCAACCCACCATCTGGAACGGGATTCGCAATTGGGTATGTCTGTGTGTATGTATGTACGAATGGGAAGTTAGCGGGATACAAGCGAAAGCTGTCTTGTTCGAGTACTTTAGGTATTGTCGCAAAATCACACTAGAAGTATGCGGCGAACTTCGCCGTTTAGTTTATTATAGACGAAATCAGGAAATGTCAATTGTCAAAAGACGATACCTTATGTAACTGCATCCTGAGAAGACCGATCCTAGCTAACAAGGATCATTTTAGGGTATTCACTGCCTATAGATAGATCACCCTGACTTTTGTTGTAACTGTATGCCTCAGAATGGGGAGCATTATGTTTCGCCGCATATCCGTGACAGCCGAGGAACGCAACACCAGTTCAAGCAACTCGATTCATATCTAAGCGATCAAACCTGGCTCGTGCCAGGAAGTAAGCGGCCTGAGTGGCGAAAGAAGTTACTGGGGAAACTGAAAATGAATATAGAGATGGACTTCTTACTCCGTATATCTACCAAGAATCCACCTTTGGGAGCTTCAAATATGCGGCTTACGTAAGATATCCGGGGGCTCAAGCGAGCCCATAGATGAGGTTGAGCTTATCTAGATCGGGTTAGCATATTTTCACAAACGTTCCAATTTACCTAAGGTAGGTACCCAGGTACCTTCAAGGCTGATTGATTGATGGCTGATGTGGCTCAGACTCTAACTAGAGCCTCTCAGCTCAGCTTCCAACATCAGCCAAGGACAACATCTTGACATTCATTCAACTTTCCCTCTCCCCTTTTCGGCACTTTGTCTCTCTCTCTTCCTGGCATCAACCCTCGCTGTAATTCTATGGAAACAAGAGTACAGACAAACCGACCTGTGATTAACAATTCTTCCTTTTGTTCAATTACGACACATCGCCAGCAACCACAACCACACCTGTCCCTGACGATCAGCATCTTACTGAACAGCACGCAGCTCTCTCCTCGTCCTTCGGACTGTATACTGAATCTCTGATTATTGGCGTCTGCTGTGGCGAAGCTGGGATACGATTGATTACACATTGAAGAGGGTTCTAAGTCAGCGAGCGTATCACCATACCTACGATAGATCATGGCGCAAGTACTTCTGGACCTCTTCTACTCGTTCGGGAACTGTCTTAACTGCTTTCCCGGAAACCCCAACCTCAAGATCAACAACCGGAGCTTCAAGATCTTAAGATTACTTGGAGAGGTAGACTAACAAACACCGCTCTCTCGCACTCCACGTTGCTGACATTTGCCAGGGCGGCTTCTCTTACGTATACCTCGTCGAAGATACCTCAAGCCATGAACTTTTCGCACTCAAAAAGATCCGATGTCCTTTTGGCGCTGAATCGGTACAGCAGGCCATGCGTGAGGTTGATGCCTATCGGCTCTTTTCTCACGTTCCAACCATCATATCCGCTGTCGACCATTCCGTCGCAACCGAGCGCGGTGCCGACGAGGCGACAAAAACCGTTTACGTCCTTCTGCCATACTATAAGCGTGGTAATTTGCAGGACATGATCAACGCAAACTTGGTCAACCATGATCGGTTCCCTGAGCGTCGTCTCATGTTGCTCTTCCTCGGAGTGTGCAAGGCTCTGCGTGCCATGCACGACTATAAGCCTGCCGTGGAGCGCATGCACATGGGGCGGGAAGAGGATGAGCTGAACCACGGCGAGAGAAACAACACGCGAGGAAAGCGAACCGAGGAAGAAGAGGAAGGCGAGCAAGAAAGGGGCCTGCTGGAGGAGGAGAACCAAGTCAGTGGCGGCAGATCAATTCAGCACTACGCCCACAGAGATATCAAACCAGGTAAGGCTGCCCATCAGAGTATTATTCTCATTCATCCTCCCATGCTCATCTCCATCTTCAGGCAACATAATGATCGATGACTCCGGCTCAATCCCGATCCTCATGGATTTAGGATCCGTCGCTCCGTCGCCAATTCCTGTTACATCACAATCCCTGGCCCTCCAGATCCAAGACACGGCCGCTGAACATTCAACCATGCCTTATCGTGCCCCCGAGCTTTTTGATGTTCAGACTGGTATGGTGATTGATACAAAGGTTGATATTTGGTCCATGGGCTGCACTCTTTACGCCTGCCTTGTCGGCAAGTCCCCCTTTGAGATGCGCTCAGACGAGACCGGTGGTACTCTATCTCTGTGTGTTCTAGGTGGGGATTGGCGCTTCCCTGATGAAGGACCTGCCGGCGTCAAGCGTTCTAATAGCATGCGCCCGCAGCAAGGACAACAGCAACAACAAGCACCCGCGGTTGAGATCAGCGAGCCGATTCGCGATGTCGTCAGGAAGTGTCTGTGTGTTGAACCCGCTGAGCGACCGGATATTCACGAGTTAATCGAAATGGTTGAAGAAGTTATCGAGGAGCTTCCTGATGACTCCCATTAGATGCCGGCACGAAGCATCTTTTGAACTGTGCAGCAGAGCGACGAATTGAATTTGAATACCAATAATGATACCTACCTCCTTTATTGCTCTCATATAGCTGGTTAGGTGACCTCCTGGGTCCGACGGTTGATTATGTTACATTTCTTTTCTTGTCACTTGAAAGAGACGGCGTTTAGGGTTTGGAATGATAGAGCCATTTGCTTGTAATTAACTAAGTTCTTGTCTGGTAGCCGTCCCCGCCAGCCACTCCCTATTTACGTGCTGTCTTGAGAGCTGCTGCTTATCTGCACGTCCTGCTCACAAATTCAAGCGTTGCAATCTTAGTAGTAACCTTAGTAGTAACCCACGTATGCGGGAAGAGCAGTTGGGTCAGACTTTAACGTCAAATCACAAAGACGCGCACCTCTGAGCCCGAGCAGACACAATTTTCCCACTCCGAATCGCCCTACAGCTCGAGCTTGAAAGTTGCTACCTCAAACGGTCGCAGTGTGATCGGGATCTTTCCGTCTTCCTTCTGAATCTCTTCCAGTTCATCCTCTAGGATGTTCGTCTTGGTAACACGCTTGACATCGAAACTAGTTTCAATGACTCCACGACTGCGGCCTCCCAAGGACTCATACACACGAAGAATAATGCTCTGGCCCTTGTTGATGCGCAGGCCATCATCTCGGCTGACGTCTTCGTCATCCTGGCCTCGCTTGATCGTGTCCAGTACAAGAGAGTCAGACTCATCAATATTGACAAGCTTGATCGGCGCACTGGAAACACTTTCCAAGGCGGCCTTTGAGGCAGTGACGGGTTTCAAGGGGTTGTTGAAAGCATAAGCAGCCTTAACAGTGGTAGACGATAGACTACCCTTGTGAGGTAGGATGGCCCATCGGATGGAATGACGTCCCATATCGGCGTTGGCATCAGGCGCCTTGGGTGCCCGTAGGAGTGACAGTCGCATCGTTTTGCCTGCAGTCGCAAAACCATACTTGCTGTCATTGAGAATAGAAACGCCATAGTTGTTCTCCGAGAGATCAGCAAACTTGTGGCAGCACACCTCAAACTTGGCCATGTCCCAGCTTGTGTTGTAATGAGTTGGCCGCTTGGTGATGCTGAAAGCGGTCTCGTAGGAGGCCTCGGTATTGACTATATTGACAGGGAACTCGACCTTGAGGAACTTGGAGTCCTCATGCCAGTTGACGTCTGCTCTGACATCAACCCGAGAAGGTTGCCCTTTGAGGGCTGCAGAGAGGGTGGTGTATGACTTGATGTAACTGTTCTCGCTGATCTTGACATCAGTGACCAGGGTGACTCGATGAGGCTTTTGTTCAAAAATCTTTGTCTTTCCATATTCGACCTTTCTGCGTGCGTCGAGATGGTAAACCTCTACATCCCATGCTTGCCAGTATAGAGGAATGTCATCGAAGATGACAAATTTGTTTGCCTCTCCACCCTTTTCAATAACCTCACGATCGTTGACCACATCGTAAAGGGATGTAATGACACCGCTTTCGACGACAACGCGGAGTTGCTCGTTTTGCAGGACATAAACATCAGTAGACTGCTCCATCACGGTAACCGCAGGCTTTTCTTCCTGTGTTTTAAACGTGCGAAGATTGAGCAGCTGGCCATCGCCACAAGCAACACCGACTTCAGTTTCAGAAAGTTCAACAAGCTCCTTACGATGCCATGGCAGGGTGTTGATGGCAACAGACTCGTTGAGGCAGGCTGAGAATTCGCTAGAGACGTTGAGCGATTCATACAAATCCTTCAGGAGGCGTTTACCAGTTTCAAAGACCTCAGCATAGACCTATGCCATATTAGCAAAGCTCCCGCAGTTATGGGACGAAATACCTTATCCGAGTCATCGTAGCACATTTCAATGCTACTTCCTGGCAAACAGTCGTGGAACTGGCACAGGAGAACAGCCTCCCACATGTCATCCAAATCCTTGGTCGGGTACTTGTACGACTTGTTTTTGATTGATGCGAACGTTGCCAATTGTTCAATATCTCGCAGCATCACCTCGGCTTTTCGATTGTAATACTTGTTGTTGGCTTGTGTGGTATACGTTCCTCTGTGTAGTTCAAAATACAGCTCCCCATACCATGTAGGGAATTCGCTGGCCTTGCGGTTGAGACGGTCGAAATAGTCATCAACTGTCAGCCCCATCTTGATCTTTGGGATACCGCCGATAGTGTTGCTGATTCCGGCACATCGTCTGAGCTTTTCGAAGTGTTGCCAAGTTGGGCCACCGCCGCCATCACCCTTTCCAAAGACAAGTAGAGACGAACTGTCAACACGCATTGTTTTGTGGTTTGCAATGCTCCTCTTGAGATCACCGAAATCAGCGTTTGCTGTATATGTCTCAGAGGGAGGCATGTGGCAGATGACCTGACTTCCATCAGGGCTTACCCACATGAAAGTAGTGTGAGGAAAGTTGTTGATGTTATTCCAGCTCAGTTTCTGGGTCAGAAAACGGTCCATACCAGCTAATCGGCAAAGCTGTGGAAGCTGGCTTGAGTATCCGAAGGTGTCTGGCAGCCAAAAAGTTCGACATCGAGAACCGAACTCGGCCTCGAAGAACCTCTGGCCATAAAAGAACTGGCGGACAAGTGATTCGCCGCTAGGCAAGTTTGTGTCGTGCTCGACCCAGCTGCCACCAATAGGATGAAATTGACCCTCCTTTACCTTCTGCTTGACACGCTTGTATGCAGCAGGATAGTACGTCTTTAGCCACTTGTATTGCTGGGCTTGGGAGCAGGCAAAGTTGGATTCTGGGTAGCGATCCATGAGGTCGCATTGGTTCATCCATGATCGGACAACCTTGCGCTTTGTTTCAGCCCAGGGCCATAGCCAACAGCTGTCGATGTGGCAATGACCGATTCCAAAGACAACGGGTTCCTTTCCTCCTTCGTACACCTTATGAGAGTCTACATCAGGACCAAGAATTTCACGAGCAATCTCGCGGCATTTAAGGATCGATTCTTGATTGTTGACCTCAAAGGTGTTGATGATCTTCATGGCAACAGATAAAGCATGGTTCTGTTCAGCTGAGTTCTCGGGAAGTTCTCGCGCAGCATCGCCAATCTCCCACATATCTAAGTGGAGTTTGCGAGCTGGCACATTGATGGCGACAATGTCGGCCTTGCTGAGATTGAAACGCCTGTTGGGATCCGGCGGTGCAATGGTTGTCGTGCCGTTAGGGGCGTTTCCAAACATGCCGTTACAGGCCATTTCGATATAAATTGTGTGCTCCTCTCCGTCACGGAATGAGTCGGGAATGACCCATTCGATGCGCTCTCCGCTACCAGTGAGGCCTTGAATGGGAACGCCATCTTCGGTCCAAATGGTGCCCTCGTTGTTGGCGTCCCAGTGAAGCTCAATGAGCTCTTCGTCCTTTGTTTCATCCGGTATACGCAGGACGACCTTAAACCAATGAGTGGACCACGAGGGCCCAAAAGAGGTACCGGTATGGGTCTCCTTGAACTCGTGGCTTGTAGCCTCTTCAAAAGTTGGCCTGGAGAGATCTGGTGCATCCCACACTGACAGTTGAACGTGAGGTTTGCCCGAGTACCTGCCGTTGTACATGTTCCTACGAGGCATGTTAGTTCTTAAAAATTCCGAGTGAGTGAGTTGATGATGCCATACGCTTGCAGGTTCACCTTATAGTACTGTCCTGACTTGTAGAACGGTTCAATGCGGCCTTTCAGAATGCTTGTCTTTGGAACGCCGACAGGCCGTTCGGCGAAGACAGGGTAGGAGGAGCCATCTCCCTTGTTTTCGCTGCCACCACCCATAGTGTAAATGTCGGGATGCCCAGGAGCAGGAGGAGCAGATCGATTTGAAAGGCGCCGAATCTTTCCGGAAGATGAGTGTAGCGGCTGGTCTTCCGGGGAAGGGGAATGGCGACGACAGGCTGCCGAGATCGAGAGAAGGCGGTCGAATGTGTTGTTGATACTGTAAAGTAATCGTGAGCGGGTGCTTGACACTTAAGCGGTATCGTCAAGCAATGAAGAATGAAGAATGAAAGGAGGAGCAGAATCTCGAGTTGGGGCACGGCACGAAGGGAGGAGGAGAGTTAAATTGGAATTGTATAAAGTAAGATAACTAATCCGCGTATGTTCAGAGAGGAGTGCTGTACGTATGGCAGTGAAACGTGGGAAGCTTTGTGTTAAGCTCTGTGTTAGGTCAAGTGAGCTCCTTTGAGCTTCACGGAGGCGAAGACAGATGCCGAGCGATGTATTGACAAAAAGATCTCAGCATACCACCGCCTATCGATCGGCAGAATAATGTTGATGTATTTTTTTCGATATCCATGAACGCCAAGCCGTAATGGAAGCGGGGGATGCCCACTACAAGGTGCCCATCCATTCCCGTCGAGTACCTTAACAGGGGTTGAAGCGCTTGCGGCACAGCGATCGGGGGAGAGGACACACTGGACTCGGAACGAACAACACTCTAAGCCAAGCAGAGTTTGGGAATGGGTCCAGGTGATTCACTGATCGGAATTTGGGGAACTGGTGGTGCGGGGAGATGGATCCGGTGCTTCAACTTGATGCAGCATAAATCACGTACCTCATCGCGTTGATATACGATTCTTGATTAATGAATGATACTCGGATAGAAACCAGTCGAAATATTATAGAAGTCGGCACATCCAAGGAATTTTGGATAGGACAGTTGTCGTGGTTTGGGGAAGAGTAGTAATAGGAGAACGATTTAGTGTTGAGGATAAGTACTAATAAGCTAGGGAGAATGCGAAAAGCGTCACGGGTTGATAGATCAGAGTTGCAATAAGCCTTAGGCCACGGAGCACAATATTCATTTGCACCTCACTTTCAAGGAGGTCCCTTATTTGATCTGTGATTTGACCTTCGGCAGCCACGATCTAGGTTGAAATTGAAGGACAGTAGGTCAGTATCACAGCAGGTCACATTCGCAAGCACGAAGCGACCTTCTCTTTCAGTCAGATCTTCCAAATATTACCACCTACTTCCTTAGCCCTCAGGGGGCAAGAAAACACCGAACCTTGATTCAGAGTATTAAAATAAACTTGACAAAGAGTTACCTAAACTTAGGCTAAGTTTACCTAAGTATTTTTATCACTTAGGGTTAAGGTCCTGAGTTTTCTTTCCTCCCCTAGCTTAGGTACCCTACCTTGCTTGTACCTATAAACGGAAGCCTCAAGTCGCCAAAGCGCAGCAGATGTCACCCATATCAAGGCAAAGAAGAGAAAAAGTGAGAGCATTAAGCCGGGAATGCTTATGTACCTACGTAAGTGGCTTCGGTACCTACTAGGTAGTGCTAAGGCAGTTCGTTGAATTAGGTAGTACGTAGAAAAAGTGAGAATATACAAGGTAGCAGATGGTTAGTAGTTTGTGAAAGTTTTCTTATAAAGTTACCACAATCTCTTACAATATTTATCACAGCCAGCATAAGCCAACTACAGGCCTACTATAAATAAGGTGACTTCGCGGACTGATTCGATCGAGCAAATGATCTGTACTAGACCCGCAATGCCTTTATCCCTCTACAAAAGTCAAAGCTTGATATAGAATAACTTTTCTATAAGATGGTGTAAGGCTTATAGGAGAACAAAGCTGGGCAGCCGTGATGAATATTGCGAGAGATTATGGTAGGATTTAAGACTCTACCTAACCTGACTAAGGCTGGAGATTTATACCTTGGGCTGCCAGGCTGCGTATGTATAAATGAATCTGGGAATGGAATCCGATTTCTAGTCTGTCACTTCACACTCACTCAATCTCAGAAAACAAGACCAAATATCATCGATTTACGAGGTGCTAAGGTAAGGTAGGTAAGCTGCCTAACTTAGGTACCTTGAGTAGGTAGGTACCTTAGTTGGCTGCCTGACATAGGTAGTCACCTTCTCCCTCACCGGTTTACTCAGCACCTTGAAGCCCAGACCAGCCTGCAGAACATGTCGCCCTAAAACGAGGAAATATCGAACGATTCCTCACCCTTCATGAGCTGTTTTACTGCCGAGTGCTCCGTACAGTACGCACTGCCCAACCTAGTCTGCCAGCTCAAGCGATTCAATGCTACGATAATCGATTTTTACCATGCCATTTCCCGCTATTTTTGGCATTTCCCCTCTTGTATCATCGCTGATCAATGAAATGCAGTGCTACGCTTAGAATGCGGCAGTTCGACCACTCTCACGGTTTTACGAGGTGTCAGCGCTCGGTTTCTTTCCAAATGAGCAACACTTCCGAACTATGTTTTTCTCCGCAGCCACAAAATTAAGAAATGGATGTCCAGATGGAAATATCTTCATTTATGTCGATTGTATATATATACGCTCAGCTCGCGTACGACTGCCTACCGGGTCCACTACCAGGTAGACCTACATGGATGTCCTAGTAAAAACCAACAATGAACCCAAATATGCCATGCTAGAAAAAGGTATCATCGATGTATGTATGCCATGAGAAACAGATAAAAATGGAGATGCTCTTGACTCCAGTGTGTAAGTTCGTTGTGGACCATCACCCGCCGTGTTATTGCGCCTTTCCCTGAAAAAGAAACCAATGTACAAATGTGCCCATAATTGTTGGAGTTGTGTTATGTCGCCGGGATGTAGATGCTTCCTTGTCGTCATTAGAGAGTTTCCTCGCCCCGTCCCTCGAAAGAGGGCTGATTGTTGAGATTTGAGTGGGGAATAATTCTCATGAGGTTTCACTCAAGTTATTGTTTCGGCTGCCTGAGCCAGTACCTGTGCCATGGTGAACAACCTCTGAAGCACCGTCTCCTGTGTATTCGATTTCGTCCTCATCGTCGTACAGCTCATCATCTTCCACTTCGTAGTATTCGTCGTCTTCAGCCAAGTCCTCGGCTTCGTCCATCTCGTCGTACTGCTCTGGCTCTGGCTCATCCAGATCACTCTCGCTGTCGTTGTCGCTTTCGTCAAAGTTGAGTACACCCATTATAGGGACTTCAATCTTCTTGTACTGGCTCTTTATAAGGTTGTCGGCCATCTCGAATAGCTTGGTGTCCTTGTCCGGCTGTGTCTCACGATCCATGGAGAACTCGGCCTCTTCACGGTCGGCAAGCCGAATGTTGAGGGGCTCGTTGGGTGACTCGGGTCCTTCGGGGATCTGCTTAACCCAGCGACGAACGACCTCAGTCCGTGCGATTTTATTCTGGTCTGTCCTGCGTCTCAAACCGGATCTGAAATGGCGCTTCTCCCTTCTTCGCCTGCGCTGGATGCGATCTCTCACGTACCAAGCCACAACCAACATAGACGCCTGCATCATATCTTGACACTTTTGTCTGTGCATGTTGGCCCAAGCCTGGCATCGTTGCTGTTGGTAATTGGCAACAGCCTGACACCTCTGCTGATAATAAGCAGCGATACGAGAAACCATGGCGAGGTACTTTGGATCGAGGTTGGCACCGGCGATACTGGGAAGTTCGGGGGTTGTTGACTCGCTGGACTGAGGAGTGCTGCTGGAGCTAGGCCCAGAACTGCGGTTTGGCGACGAGGACATTCTAGGTTGTGAAGTCGGAGGGGGAGGAGGAGCCATCATCGTGGGAGTGTTGAGGCCTGCTAGGCCACTGAAGGGTTCTTGCATCGAGGCCTTTCGTTTTAGGTTGTTCTGCAAAGGCCTTTGGGCAGGAAGTTTAGGAAAGGAGTGGCTCTCCGGCGGGGGGGTCACCGGTGTGAAGGGGTTGACAGACGACATCATAGCCGCCATAAGGCGTTCTTCGCTGAGTGAGGTATGGAAAGTATATATATGTATGCTGAGTGGTGATCCAGGTTGTCCAGGCGCACTGTTCCAGGTAAGGGACTGTGTGCTGGGATTAAATGGCGCTGCGGAGTGGGATATTCGACTATACAGGGGTTGTGTTCCTCTTTTATCTTTTGAGCTGATTTGAATGTTTATATCGCGTTATTTGAAGAGTTTTATCGTGCGGTTGCTGTCAGGGTGGCCGTTGATGTTGAGGATCAAGGGCGTGTAAGTGGTAATGTGGAGAATTGTATCAGATCAGTTGAGCAAGACACAGGGTCGATAGCTGGGTTCTATCTCTGTATATAAGTGAATGAGCACAGTAACGATGCGTAAGCGTAGGGCGTTGTGTTTGGCCAGCGAACGCGCACAAAGGGGATATATAGCTAGGTCACAATCGACAGATGTGGTCGAGGGTTTGGCGCTTTCGGGCAGGGGGGTGCGGCGACGTCGTGTGGCAGCGGACCCAAAATGGGCTGAGGCTCTCTCGAGAATCGGCCCACGCCGACCCCGCGGGAAGATATGCTTATGCCATTGAATTTCCAGCAGCACATCTATCGCCCAAAAGTCGATGCCTTCGCTGTGAATGGTTGGGTGACAGCTCCGTCTGTGTTGATTCTGGTCATATCAAACCTGGAACTGTCTTTCTATGGATGGCATGAGAAATACAGTGCATCCATTCAGCGAGCTGTGTCTGAATTCCAGTGTCTGTTTCTTCTGCATGGCTCACAGTTGAGCCTGGTACGGCACAGTTCAATGCCATGACCCAGATGACCGCTTGGAGGCTATCAAGGGGGTTCCCTGGCTCTCATGGAGACGGCCGCTCAATCTGATGCTGACTCTGGGCCTCTCATGTGTTGTCTTGGAGATATAGCATGTTGTTACTATGTGCTGTTCAGAGTTAGGTATGCTGTGATGTCTCTCGCAGCGATGGTGTTGTTTTCATCTCTCGTCGTTTCTTTCCTGCTCAACCCCATGCCATATTTCATAGGCCCCATCTGATATGATTGCTTCACCGGAAGTGGTGCTGTCCTGTTGTGACAAGGCTGGTTTTCGGACTTCGTTTCTTGGTTCGCTGAGTTGCTTGCCTTACCTGTTCAGTACAGCAGTTCATTTGGAGATGGATGGATCCCCATAGGCATGCGAGCTTGCCGACTGCTACGTTGGAGAGATTCCGTCATCTACTTTCACCCTTCCCTTGTCCAAAAGAAGAGGACAGTCGCTTTACCGCCCAGCAGCATACCGTGTGCACATTGGTTAGATTGAGACACATACATCGTGAGTCGGGGCTTGGGTTGGAGGGGTTGAGCTCCAGCTCCGGCAGCTTGGGCAGATTTGCAGGGCCATCTGGTGTTGAGGGATGATGATGACGCTAGCATGGGACCACGATTTTACGACCCATGGAATAGTTGATAACGTCAGATAGGGGGAAACCGGCCACCCCCAGAAACCGGCCACCTTACACTAACAGATAATAAAATTAAACTATTTAATTACTTACTTTATATAATACTTATAAGAATAAATAACTAGTTTTTATATATTTATTATATAGTAGTTTCTAAATATAATTTTATTTTTTTAGTATTATATTAATACCAAATCACAGCTCGTAAGGCAAATGAAGGTATTCAGAAGGGTAT